>CAUYQU010100514.1:0-99879 GCA_963574635.1 Cheracebus regulus
AAGGTTCTTAGTTTCTTTGCATTGGGTTAGAACATGTTCTTTTAGCTCACAGAAGTTTCTTATTATCCACCTTCTGAAGCCTGATTCTGTGAGTTCCTCACACTCATCCTCTGTCAGGCCTTGTTCTCTTGCTGATGAGGAGCTGCGATCCCCTGTAGGAGGAGAGGCATTCTGATTTTGGGTGTTCTCAGCCTTTTTGCACAGATTTCTTCCCATTTTTGTGGATTTATCCACCTGTCGTCTTTGTAATTGCCGACTTGCCGATTGGGTCTCTGAGTGGACGTCCAGCTTGTTGGTGATTAAGTTTTTTCTGTTTCTTTGTTTTCCTTCGGTGGACGCCCCTTCCCTACAGAGCTGGGTTCAGCTGTGCTTGCTCTCAGTCCTCAGCGCGTCCAATTGCTGTTCTCCTTGTGGGAATGGGACCAGCGGAGCCCGACTAAAAGGGCACCCAGTCCTGTATACTCCGCACCGAGAAGAGCTGCGCCAGGGCGCCGGCAAAACAGCCGCGCCGGCCAAAAGAGTCGCACTGGCGACCCATGGGGCTCCTCTGCTGGGAATCTCCCAGTCTGTGGGCAACAAAAATTCATCTGAAAGTGCGGCGTCCACTCGCTCTCTGCACTTTCCATGGGAGCTACAATCCTGAGCTGTTGCTAATCGGCCATCTTGGATCTCTCTCGAGAGTGTTGTAGTTTAAGAAAAACTCATCAAGAAAGATGTTCAGGAAAGAAAAAAAGAAGAAGAAAAACTCAAACCCCTTTTCCTCTGTTCTCACACCAACACAACAGTCAACGCAGAAGACTTCTGTGACCAATGGGGGGGATTTTTTTCCACCAACAAATAAGCAGTCAATTCTGTAGTAGACGCCAGCTGGGTATCCTCTAACTTAATTAAATTCCAACACTATCCTTTTTTTTTGAGAGACAGCATCATGCTGTCACCTAGGCCCTCAGGGTCCCTACCTCAGCCTCCCAAATAGCTGGGACTACAGACATGAACCACCATGCCAGCTAATTTTTTTTTAGTTTTTGCAGAGATGGAGTCTTGCTGTATTGCCCAGGCTCAAGTTCAACACCTGGAGATGGTGTCAGATCCCACAGGTTGAGGATCAGTCCTCAAAACATCCCCTGCTTCAGACACCAGTCACAAGTCTGGGCCTCCAAAATGTCTGACTGGCCGGCTTCACGTTGATGTTCCTACAAACAACCCCTTCTTTTGGTTTGGTTAGTTTGCTGAAGTGGCTCACAGAACGCAGGGAAATAATTTCCCAGTTTATTGTAAAGGATATTCCAGGAGGATAGGGGATGGCCATGGGGCTTCCATGCCCTCTCCCAGCATGCCACCCACCAGGAACTTCCATGTGTTTAGTTATCTGGAAGCTCAGGAACCCTTCCTCTTTGGCCTTTTATGGAGACTTCATAGGCATGGTTGAAGCATGTACAACTATGTCAAAATGTTATTGGACAAAAAGATTATGATCTAAACCCAAAAGGCCTATCTGTTCAGATTCTTCTTTCCCTCTCTGCAGCATTTCTTCCTCCAGGATGTGGGGCAGGACTCTCTCTGGAATGAAGGTCTTATGACCCACAATCAAATTAGAGTCCTGTCTTAGGCAAGTGGAAAGGAGGGCAAGAGAAGGTCAGAAAAAGAGATTCTGTTTACAGTAGCAAGGGCTATGGGAGTTAGGAGCCAGGAACCATGGATGAACAGACATATACATATATATATATGTATGTATGTCATGTATATCATAATATCACAGTCATATAGGACCACATTTTCACTGCCTACATTCAGAGACACAGAGTCCACATACCTTTGTTTGCCCACCCCCAGGTACTGTGCCCTTCTCAGAGGTGCTTCTGTCATCAGCCAGGCTGTTCTCTTTTTCTGGGTCTATGTATACAAAAACAGATTTGTCATGCAGCTTTTAAAAATGTACATGTGTGGCTGGGCGCAGTGGCTCACACCTGTAATCCCAGCACTTTGGGAGGCAGAGGCGGGTGCATCACCTGAGGTCAGGAGTTTGAGACCAGCCTGGCAAAACCCTGTCTTTACAAAAATACAAAATTAGCCAGGCATCGTGGCACATGCCTGTAGTCCCAGCTAGTCAGGAGGCTGAGGCAGGAGAATCGCTTCAACCCGGGAGACAGAGGTTGTAATGAGCCGAGATCAAGCCACTGCACTCCACCCTGGGTGACAGAGTGAGACTCCATCTCAAAAAAAAAAAAAAAGTGTGTGTGTGTGTGTGTGTGTGTGTGTGTGTGTGTGTGTATGTATGCATGTGTGCTTTTTAGCGACTTTGCTTTTTCCATGACACCAAGTCTTGGAGAAGTTTCCATGTGAGAAGGTCAGGTCGTCTTGCTCTCTGCAGCTGCTGCCGTCTCCTTGGGTAGACATGCGCGTGGGCCCAGTGTTTGCTCTCATAGCCTTCTGGTTTGTGCGTCTTTGTGCTATTGCTGTGTTCCTCTTTAAGTCCCCTGGTCTGGTCTAGCTTAGCCCAGAGGAGGTACTCACTTGAAAATCTATGGATTAATTCCATTCATCCCTTTCCCCTCAGTAGTTGGTTTCCAAGCTCATTCTCCTGGATCAGCCAGTGCTGGATGTTGGAGGAGACAGAGAGAGCCTTGGCCCTGGCCACAGGATGCTCAAGGCTGACAGTAGAGCACTGCCTGCATGTCTTCATGTGGGGCCTTCCTAAGATGCTACCGGGCATGTGAGAGGGACAGGGAGCTGGGCTCTTCCATGCAGGGTGCAGTGCTGCTTAGCCAGGAGGGGGCAGGAGAAGAAGGCTAGGATTAGAGGCACCCTTGGGGGAACTCCTTAGGCCGGGCTGCTGACAGAACCTTCCTGGGGAGTGTAAGGGGCCAGAGAAAGGGATGGGTGCAAATGATTGAGTGAATGGGACCCTGGGTTCCTACAGCAGCTTTGCTGACCGGAGCTCCTTCCACATGGGCCTGCTCCACCACTGGCTGGCGCCCGTAGCAACACAGGTGGATGCGTAGCAGGGCTCAGCACTGTGGCTGAACATAAGGAGGAGTGAGGGAAGAATGAACTTCGCGCGTCTCGGTCTCACTTCTCCATACCCTGCCATTCCCTGGGCAGAGGAGACCAGGTAAGCGGGCACCAGGCTAGGTGGTAGGTGCTGCTGGGGTGGCTACTCACACCATGGAGGCTGAGGGTTTGTGTCTGGGTGCCCAGAAGCTTCTGGGACTTCCCGCTCAGGCGTGCATACCTCTGGGCAGGCAGGCCTGCATGAGCCAGAGCCAGGCTGCTTTGTCCAGGGCGAACTTCTCTCCCTATCTTGTAGTTGATTCCGAAACGTTCCCATAGTAACCAAGCCAGAGATGGTTCTCCTTCCTTCCCCAAAATGTTTGCTTATTTTAGCACGCAGAGTTTTTTCTTGTTTCAACCCAGTTTCCAGCCTCTGAAAGAAGCAAAGGAAGCTCAGGACCAGGCTGGCACTGCCTCCTGCTTCTGAGGGTGTGTGGAGCAGGCAGCAGTGGTGGCCTGAGTGTGACAGTGGAAGGAAGGTACTGGCCTACTGTGGCCACCCTGAGTGTGGTGTCTTCCCTGCAGCGACTCCTGCTGCTGCTCAGGTGGGCAGCCCCGAGGCCCCAGGATCACTGAGAAGACCATGGATTTTGGGCATAGGCAGGCACAGCTCCCGGCCACTCCACCCTTTACTCAGCCTCTCACGAGGCATGGCTACCCATAGGCAAAGTGGTCCCGACAGGTGGATGAGAGCCATCATCACACTCTTGGCGTGCCACACAACTCACCTTTAGGACTGGAGATGGGCCTGCCTGGAGGCCTTGGGATCTTGGAGGCCAGTGCTAGGATGCGACTGAAGCAGGGAGCAGGAGCTCCAACTCGCACCTGGCTGGGGCCTCCATAAGCTCAAGGCCCTGCCCTGACTTGAATGGAGCAGCCTAAGATTCAGACAGTGGCCTTAGCTGTCACACCCACCACACAGGCCTCTTTCTGTGAGGCCTGGCCCAGTCGTTGGTGCCTGTGGATGCTGGTCAAGCTCCCTCTTCTTGGTCACTGCTACATAGCACTCCATTGTCTGGCTGTCCTGGTGGTCTGCCTCCCCTCTTCTCAGCGGATAGGTGGCTTTTGGTTTCCACTATTACAAAAAGAATGCTACTTTCTCTGATCTCCTTTCTCACCTGTGCCAGGGACTCCAGGACAAATCTTGGAAGTTGGAGGCCAGGACACAGGCCCTCCACTGCCAAGCACTTCCACACCTTGCCAGGTGTTTCCACAGAGCCAGGCCAGGTGCCCACCCACCAGCTATTGCCCCACCCACTCCCAGCACTCAGAACCACAGATGACTTTCATTTTGGCCAATCTGTGGGGTATAATAAGAAACCCTGGATGGTTTCAGTGTGTGTCTCTCAGGTGACTGGGGAGGCTGAGCCCTTCCCCCTGCCCATGGCCAGTCCCTTCTGTCTGCCCAGGGTCTGCTGTGCTCTCTCCTACTTGGTGACCACCACCGGTGGTTCTGTTTGTCCTTCATTGCTTAAACTGATGGGAGGTAGAGTCATCATGACCTGTCTGTGTTTCTTGAAAGCATTTATGCTCTGTGCTGTCCCAGCTCTGGAGTCTGAGTGCTCACTGAAGGCCTTGATGTGGTCTGGTAGGGAGGAAGGGCCCGTGCTGGTTGGGCATCAGGAATTGAGTGTGGGTTCCCACCCAATTTCTGGTACTCCACACCTGCCAGACTTGGGGAAAAGGAGAGAAAGTCTCCAAAGCCCCTGGTACTATCCTTCTCAGCAACAATCAGTCATGCCCGTTCTACTTCAACTTGCCACCAGTTGGTTGTGTAACCTTGGAGGAACCCCCTCCCTGCACCCAGTGAGCAGATGCAAGGTGTGTGTTAGGGGTGGGTACAGTGGACCCACCTTCCAGGCCAGGTCTCAGCCAGTGCTTCTCTCCTCAGAGCCAGTAGTCCAGAAGGAGGCTGTGGAACCCAGCAGACCTGGGCACCCCAAGACAGGGACCTCATCTAGGACAGCATTGCCACTGCCCTCCCAAAACCTCCCCTAGCTCAGCAGGAAGGGAGTGACTAGTGACTGAATTCCTCTCATCCCCAAGAAGTCCCTAGGACAAATAATGGAATCAGCAGCGCCAGAGCAAGGGAAACAGATATATCCTGGCTCAGTCACCCAGGAACCCAGCTGTGGCCAGGCCTCAGGGTGTCTGCCTGAGACATCTGCCTCCTGTTGCAGGGCCAGATCTGGCATCACCTCCCTCACCAGCCCCAGACTGACTTGCCCCTTCTCTGGCTTGTAAGAGATACCATGCCTGGTGGGCCTGTGGTCAACCCCTGCCCCCAGACGCCAGCCCAGGAGTCTATTGCAGGCAGGCATCAGTGAAGACCAAGGCACAACCTAGGGAAGAAATGTTGGTCTCCACTCAATTCCTTGTGTCCCACACCACCTCAGGCTGCCAGCAGATCTGAGTTGCCTCCCAGTGGGTAAACAAGCCCCACGACTGTCCATACAGGGTGTTCCTGCCTACCCTCTCTGATCAGGGCGAGGGAGCATGGGGTAGTAAGAGCTGGTTTGTAATAGCCTCACTCCTTCCCCCACGTCAGTCCCATATCACCTCCCCACTCAGGACCTGTTGTGACCAGTTTTCATGCCGCCACTGCTTGTCCCTTTGCTCACACTTCAAGGAGCATAATACCTGCTGTGTGCCAGGCCCTGGGCCAGCTGTGTTGTCAACAAGGGCACAGGTCCACAGGCCAGCCTGCAAGGCTGGATTAGTAGTCACCTTTCAAAGAAGTGCCAGGAAGTAAAGTGACTTGGCCATGGTCCCATCATCAGTCTGTGCTGGAGGAGGGATTCGTCCTTCACTACGTGTAATGTAGAAGCCTATGTGTTGTGGCTGGCAGCCTCAAGTCGGGAGGGAGTGATGAAAGTCAGGGGCCCCTGGTTCCTGCACCAGGATTGGCCCGCCTGTTCCAGTCAGGAGTGTTAGCTGAATAGCGCATCGGCTGGATGGGGAGGATGGAATAAGGAAGCAGTAGGCAGGAGGATGTGCGCATCTAGCCCCACCATAGGAGTTGAGGCTGGGATTCCAGGTTGGGAGGGACGAGTGCTAGCCTGTGGCATTAAGCAGGGATTCCCTTGGGTGCCGGGACTACCCTGTCTGCTAGCCTGAGCCCCCAGGCCTGTTTGGTGTGGCTCCAACTGGCTGGCTAGCTGGGTTGTACCACTTTTCCTTGGTAGCCTCCACGGCTATCCCAGGACGGGGCTCCTGAGCCTGAGAGCAGTGACAATAGAGGCTGCTACCCTGCCTACAGTACCACAGCAGCTGGGCCTAGCAGAGAGTAGCAGCCCACAGCAGCAGTGGCAGGACCAGTACTCACTGGGGGCCCTTGATCAGGGGTGCCTCCTTAGGTGACATAGCATGTCTGTGAGGCTTAGGTGCTATTCAGATGGAGAAATTATTACCAATAGGCTCTGCAGGCTGGGAAAACCAAAAGCCCTTTTCTACCCTCTGCCCGCTGGGCCATCAGAGGCCTGGCTCCTCCCCTTGGACAGCAGTGCTCATGGCCATTTTCAGGCCCTGTCAGGGCCACCCCCCAACTGGGTTGGCTGCTCTGGGTGCCAGGAGAGACAGCAATTGCTAGTATTTCTGACACAGTGGGCCAGGGCCCCATGGAGCCTGATGCAATTTTGTCCCTTTGAACAAGGTGCAGAAGCCTAGGGAATGGCCCAATATCACAAGCTAGCAAGTGGCCAGGCTGCCATTCGAGGTCTGTCCAAATCCAAGGCCTGCACTCTTAACCACTCTCTTTGGAAATTCAGAGGCCACATCTAAGCTCTCTGTTCCAGCAGTGATGTCTGCTGTGGACATGTGATGGGGAGAGACAACAAGAGTGTCATACTATGTCCTTGCTCCTCTTTGCCCCTTCAGGAGGTGGAGTCGCTTGTCCCTCCCTTGCATTCACCATTGAAGAGCAGGGCTGAGATCTCCTGGTGGTGAAGCACTCTGCCCAGGCCTTGGTCACCTGATGGCGCATGTCATCTTCCACTAAACTGTTAGAGACACCCACTCTTGGGTGCCCGGGTCCCTGGGGGAGATGATCAGGTAGATAGAGCACATGATCCAGCAGCCGTGGAACCCAGAGCTCACAATGGCTTTTGGGAAGGCCTGTGGTAGATGGAAGATCATGAGCACAGGCGCAGCTGGGCTGCACTGGCCCCAATTTGTAGAAACCACAAGTAAATTCCCTCTACACCTTGACTTCCCTCTTTGCACCTCACCTGGCATTCTGTTGCTCCTCCTGCCCACCTCTTCCTCAAGGCCATCCTAGGCCTGTTCAGACTACTGGTGGGGGCCATTTCCAGTCAAGGCTTTCCTGCCAGGTGTTGCTGTGCTCAAGTGTGGCTGCACAGCCCAGCCTTCCCCAAACTCATCCCCAGCCCTGCCTGCAGCTAGCCTCCTCAGGCTAGTGTTTGATCCTGCCCAAGCCCCGATGGGAGTCACTTTTGCACATGTACTTTTGGAGACAGGCCTGAATAAGTCCCTGCCCCTCATGGAGCACAGACCCCCATCACCCAAAAGTGAGCAGACAGTGTGAAAAAGATAGGAGAGTGGCGTTAGAGAACACACCTGTGAAGGACAGTAGGGCCAGGCTTCTGAGCAGAGGATGCAGCGTGAGGCACAGTGTGGGGCACAGATGGTGGCGCATGCCACCAGGGAAGCCTTCGCAGAGTCGCATGCTGTACGCAGGGGTGGGTGGCCGGCTGGCCACCACTGGACCCTGTTTTCCTGGGCCAGGTACAGAGTGTGGTCTTTCTCACAAAGGAATAAGGGCTGAGGGGAGGAGCGTCTTCCAGGTGTCACACTGGTTGCCATGAATGCACTGGAGGGGCCAGGCTGGGGCAGAGGCAGCAGGAGCACTGCCAACCTACCATTCCTCAGGACTCCAAAGTGCTGTGTGCAATGCTTCTTTCTACACACAATGGCTCATTGAATTCTCGTAATTCATGAAGTGTAGTAGTGCCATCATCCCTGCCTCACAAATTAAGAAACCAAGACAGACACACAGCAAGTTCCCACCTGAGCCAGGATTTAGGTGTTCTGAGTCAAGACCCATACTGCCTGTGGACTGATGGGATGAGGGGAAGGGGAGTACAAGAGGGCGGAAGAAGTCTGCTCTGATGCTCAGATCCATTGTCCCTTGTGTCTCTGCCTGGTATGCCAGGCATGTGGCCCTGGGTCTGTGTGCATGCTCTGTCCTCTAATGGACACAATGCCAGGGTGCCTCTGAGGGCAAGCAGTGTCCTCCCTGGAGGATGCCACACAGTAGAGATGCCACGCAAGGCCGTGCTAGGATGGGAGGGCACTTCTTATTATCCAACTCTCCCCAAGGGTAGTCTTGATTCCTAATGTGCCAACGTCATCTGGCTTTCACAAGAAATTGGGATTGATTGTAGCTTTTCCTGGGATATCACCATGATACCAAGTCACTAATGGCTGCAGACATCCCATCCTGGCTGGTGAGGAAACGGCTGGGCTTCTGCTTCTGGCCCTGCCCTTGGCTGTGACCTAAGCAGGTCGCCTGGCCTCCCTGAGCACCTCCCCAGTCACTAGGATTCACTGAGGTGTGCAGCAGCCCTTACGACTGTCAGAGGGTTAAAGGAAACCCAGTCATTTAACAGTGGGAATCAGAGGACAGAAAAGAAAGAAAAACGTTTAAATTGAGGAAATAGGAGCTACTTGGCTGTAGTAGGAATTGCTGCACTAGCACTATTTTTAGCATTGCTGAGATGATCTATGGGCCAGTTGCACAAGTAGAGTAAACAAAAGAAACACTTCGAGTTCTCCAGGGAAAAAAGGTCCTGTTTTTAAGAGTCTTAAAAGAGTTAGCAAACTTGTGTGGATTCTAAGCTTATCCCTGAGCTTTCCTTCCTTCCCATGTCCTGGGCTCTGCAAGCTTTATGGAACTTCACAGCTTCCGGCTTGCACAGCCCCCTTCAGCCTGTAACAGGTGCTGAAGGCTGCCCTGTTTAGGGAGGGGTGAGCCTAAGAGGTAGCAGGTGAAGAGGGGGTGCTTCCTGCCTGAGGAGCTGCAGTGTGTCCTCACCAATAGGAGGAGTTAGTGGGAGGAAGTACGCACACAGGAGTGGCGGGGACAAGGCCTCAGGTTGCCCAGGCCCCTGCCCTGACAGGACCACAGCACAAGCCAAGCCGCCTGCATTCACAGTTAAAATTTTAAAAAAAATCAAATGTAAGCAGCCTTTAGACCATCATCCCTGGTAAATTATTATCTGGCTATCTGGAGACAGTTTTCATCTCTAGATGTGGATTCAAAATTGTGGCAAAACCAGGATGCTTGGGCAGAGGATGATCTGCTTAAGCCCTTAGCATTCATGATCCCACAGAATCCCCATGACCCTCCTGCAAGGAGGTACAGAGATCCCTGCAGACAGCGCACTCATGACTTGCCTAAGGTCATATAGCCAATAAGTGGCAGAGCCCAGACTGGGAATCCATGTCCCATGGGCCAGCCTCCATGCCGGAGTTTCTGCCCAGCCTCTCAGAAGCAGCTGCTATTTTTTCCCTAGTGGGATGGCAGTGTTTGTATATACATCCACCACCTCAGCCCACAGCCCCCTCTGCCCCCAGCTGCCCTGAGTATTCAGTCAGGAGCTCTCTGTTTAACATTCCTGAATAGAGGAGCATTTTTCAGCATGAACTTCATTTCCCACCACAAGTTATTTTTCAGAGGTTTGTTCTTGGAATGTATCCCGGCACCTCCCTCTCTCCCTCCCTTTGCTCCTCTCCTTCCCTCCATTTTTTTTTTTTTTTTTTTGAGACAGGGCTTTACTGTGTCACCCAGGCTGAAGTGCAATGGCATGCATCATCACAGCTTACTAAAGTCTCAACCTCCCATGCTCAAATGATCTTCCTGCCCTAGCCTCCCAAGTAGCTGGGGCTACAGACGTGCACCACCACACCCAGCTAATTTTTTTTTTTTTACTTTTTTGTAGGGACAGGTCTCATTATGTTGCCCAGGCTGGTTTCAAACTCCTGGGCTCAAGCCATACTTCTGCCCTAGCCTCCCAAAGTGCTGGGATTACAGGCATGAGCCAGTGTGCCTGGCCCTAGCCACATCTTTCTCAGGCCTGTGTGTGGCAGTCTCAACTTGGGCAGAGCTTCATGCTCTGCATGGCTTGTCCTCCTAAGACACTGATCTAGGCCCAGGGGGAGGTACACTTTCAGGCAGAGGTGTGGGGCCTTCAGCAAGGCTTTGGAAAGTAGGCTGAGCAGGTGGCCCACTCACACTCAGGCCAGCCCAGGCAAAGGCAGAGTCTGGGTGTGAGCAGGCAGGAAGAGGCTGAGGGAGTGCTGTGGCCACAAGAGCCTTTAGGATCTGGCAGGGGCAAGGCTGCAAGCACCCCATTTTGGGGCCAAAAGGAAGAGGGTTTGCTGTTAGAAGTTTCCCTCTTGAGAGAAGACTTGGCAGCACCACCACTACACTGTCCTTCAGCCCACAGACCACTGGGTGCTCACTTCACATGGGTACTGCCCACAGAAGTCTAAACAAGGGGGCCAGGTGGTACCTCTCATGGCCCAGAGATGGGCACTGTTGGAGTTGCTCCAATAGAAGAGTGTGTCCTTATGGCAGCACCACCAGGTTTAGCTTATGATTCATTCTCATGGCAGCCAAGAGCCTGGGGCTACCCAAAGCTCTCTAGGGGCCCTGGCTGACTTTTGAGCCCCAGGGTTAAAGGGCACAGGCAGTCCCGAAGGCTCCCATCCTTAGCTGTGCATGTCACTGGGGTTGCTCTGTGTGCCAGGAGCCTCAGTTGGTGCGGCTGGGGCTTGTAGACAGCAGGAGGGGCTCTGAAGACCATAGAACCTGGTCTGAGTCCAGCATAATCCTCCGATCGTCCCTGTGTGCCTGCTCCAGGGGTGGACACTGCCCTGCCCTCAGAGTTTAGTCCTGCTGTGATTTCTGGGTCTTGGACCCTTTGACCTTAGCTTCTCCATCTCCAAAGGTGGGCCAGTGGGATGAGGTCAATGGTTTTCCAGTCCTTTTTCCAAAAGAAGCCTTTCTCTCATGCCCAAATGGAAAACAGATGAAAGGGCAGCTGTTCCAGCAGAGGCAGGAAGGGCCAGGCCCCACCCACTCAGGCTGCACCCCCACTGCAGCCGAGGCTCCTGCGCAGGAGGGATGTGAGCCCAGCAGAGGCCGTGGGTTCTCCTCTGTCCTGCCACCAGCTGCCATCCCAGAGAAGTCAACCCTTAGCTCAGTGGCCAGGCCTCCTTTCTCGGGTGGCTTCAGTCTGGGAATTTGTCCTCTCTCCCTTTCTCTTCCCTCTTGTCTCCCTCTGCCTTCCCCCGACCCCACACACAACTTTTTTCCTATTTGGAAAGTTTGACCAAGTTGCTTCTAAGAGAGCTGCATTGGGATTGAAATCCAAAAGCAGAGCTTGGTGCCTGGTTACCATGATGACAGGCTGTAGCAGACAAGTGCTCCTAGGGAACGGGAGGAGTAGGCCAGGGACTGCCTCACACACAGGCCTCTGTGATGGTATCCTATACCCACTTGTGAGCCCAGGAAAGATCACTCTAGCCAGCCTCAGGCCCCACTCCCCACCTGAGTGTCTTTGAGCAAGCTGGCCGGTGTTTGCGAGCCTCAGTTTCTTTATCTGCAAAGTGGGGTTGACCAGACCCACCTCTTAGAGTTATGGGGAGGGTCACGTGAGAACACTCTGGGAAAGCATGTTACTGCCACAGGACCCCAGGGCCTGCCCAGCACACAACACTGCCATTGTGTCCAGGGGAGTTGCGATAGGGAAAAGGACCGTGGATAAAGGCACACAGGCTGCAGACAGCCCACTGAGGTCAGTGGAGGAGAAGGTGAGACGGATCAGGGCCAATTGAGAAGGCCACATGAAGGAGTTGCAGGAATTCAGTTGATTCAAAACACAAGATTTGAAATGCTGATCTCCAAATATGAATAAGTAGTCTAGAATTAAGTTAAGTCAGAGCAGGTAGAGCCTCAGCTCTTCCCCATGGACCCCACTCCATCACTGAACACAGACTCCATAGCGTGCTCCAAACTCCCTTGCTGCGGAGGGATATTGAATCATCTGTTCAGACTGCTCAGAGCCTGCTATTGGGAACCCAAGACTAGAGAGGAAACACAGCAGGAACTGGCCACCATAGGTCCAGCTCTGAGCTTTATTTCCAAGGAGGAGCCTACCTGGCTGTATTCAGAGGAGCGGTGAAGGAGCCTTGGACTCCAGGCCATGCCTCCTCGACTTAGGCCCAGACTCCACACAGCCCAACCCAGCCAGGCAGGCACATGAGGCCTGGGCCTGATGGGGAAAGAACCTGGCCCTGCCTCAGGGGTGTGGTGTTCTGGAAGAGGCTTTGCTGTGGAGGCCTTTGACACGGAAGGCTGGCTCCCAGGGGCTACAGATGAGGAGCTCCTCTCCTGGGAGACACGAGATACCTGTGCTTCAGGGAACACTGGTAAGAGGGAGGGCTCCAACTCGCTGGGAGCCCAATGCCCGTAGCTTTACTTTTTGTGAGGCTGGATATGAGCACCACTTCCAGCTCTTAGCAGGTGCCCTGAGTGTACTACTGTGTGAGTCTCAGGACACTGGAGGTACAGGAAAGAGATGGCTGCCAGTCCTCAGCAAGTGTGCTCGGGAGCTCTCCTGGAGACCTGCACTGACCTTGCAGTTGGCCAGATTGTCAGGCAGACTCAGGAGAAAGCATTCCAGGAGGGAAAACCAAGAGAAGCACTGTGCAGCATGAAGGTCCCTCATGGGTTGGATGGAGGCAGCAGTGGGGAGGGCACACTAGGCCAGTCCTGCAGGGCTGTCTTAAGGGCTGTCTACCATCACCATCAGCAGGCCGGCTCTGTCCTAGGCAGTGAAACCACCTCGGGGTGTGGAGGCCAGCGTGCTGTGGCTCCTGGAAGGAACTCTGAGAGCAGTGGGCTACATACCTTAGACTGCAGGCCTAGAGAGACTGAGAGTGCTGAGGTGGGATTGAGAAGACCCCACTCCCTGTTGGCTGGGAAGATATGTTTTGGACACAGATAATCAGAGGCACGTCTGGCTCCACTGGTAGAAGAGCGCTGGGTTTGGAGCTAGACTTAGGCTAAATTCTGCTATTCTCCAGTGGGAGCATCTTGTCAGTGTGGAGCTGCTCTGAACCAGTGACCCTATTCCTGGCAGATGGACCCCTGTCCCTTCCTCACAGAAAGGGTGGGAGGCCCTGGTGCCGTAATGGAGGGGTGCTATGCTTGGGTCAAGTCTTTCTGGTCATATCTCAAATCTGTAGCTCTGTAGATTTGGACTGAGCCCTGCTCTGCAGGGCAGGCCTGGACAAGTTTGTTCCTTTTCTGAGGCAGCACAGGGGATTGAAGGATTTCTCCCTATAGCTGTCATGAGGCAGTAAGAGGTAGTGGGATATGAGCCTGCTTGGGAACCTGAACACCCTTGGAGGTACAAGCTCTTCCTAGGACCTCACCTCTGGCTCATGGTCAAGCCAACCCATGCCACCAGAGTGCCTGTTTCCACTACCCATTCAGCTTGGCCCCCTCCCTGTACAAGTACAGGGAGGACACCTGGCACAGACCATGGCCACTGCCACCATTCATGGCCTGAAGCCACAGTTTAATCCCAAGGAATGCTCCCTGCCCCCATTGTTTCCGATGACCTTCCCTATCTTGCAGCCTAGCCAGAGGAGCCAGATCCCCACTGGCCCACAAAGGCCATTTTTTAGGGACCGGGGTCAGAAGATGGATCGACTGCCCTACTTTTCTCCATATGTGTATCCGATGTGGATTTTCTAAGATTCGGGCTCACCTCCTGAGCTGAAACAGAAGCAGCTCAGCAGTCTTCCAAAGAGTAGGCTATTCTAGAAGTCTGAGCAGCAAGGTGGGGGTGGGGCTCAGAGGGGCCTAGTGTAAGCATCCTATTGCCTCAGGGAGGGTCTTGATTCCATCGGATCACACTTTGGGCCTTAGCTCACATCAAGTGGCCTTGGAGCCTGCTAGCCAGTCTTCTCTGCCCTACCTGTTCCCCAGATCCCCTGCAACTCCTCTCTTTCCAGAGGTCCTCACCCAGATATGGTACCCACTGCCACATGCACACCCTTTGCATGCACTGGCTATGTACCCCTTGCCCTTCTTGTTCTCCTGTCTGTCCCAGGCCCCTGTCATCCTCGCCTCCCTCCAGTGGCCCATCCCTCCTCCATTCACTCCCCCAGGCTGTGGCTGGGTCACTGCCTGTCCACAAGAGCCCTGGTATTGGTGACTGAGATCCCAGCTCTGCCTCCTGGTGACAGGGGACTGTGGGCACAGCCATCTTGGGGCATCTTTTCCCCTTTGGTAGAGCACTGGTAGCAACGACAGCCCTGTACACACCAGGTGCCGCATGTGCTGCCCCCGTGGATGTACGCATGATCCAGGCACAGCTGTCCACTGAGATGGAGGCAGCTCCAGACTGAGGGACAGGGATCCTTGAGTCGATCCCTGCTGTGACTGACCTGGGAAGGTCATTTCTGTCTTCCCCATCTCTGCATGCTCACACAGGAAGAGCAGTTGGACTCAGGGACATCAGAAGTTATAGTCTAGAAGAATCAAGTGGGGCTGCAGGCTTCTGGACAGCATGGTATTTGGGGTTCTGAGGGCCTAGGGAGGAGAAACACTTCACTCTGTCTTGGCCATTGGGGAAAGGAGAAGAAACTGGCTGACATGGAACTGTAAGGCTCAACACTGTCATGCTCTAGGTAGAAAAATTGCCAGACACAGCTCACACAGAGCCAGTGTCCCACAGCAGGGAGGCAGGTAAGCAGTGGCAAGGCCTTGTGCCTCCAAACCAACTGGAAGCCTCAATGCTCCCAGGCTGAGAACTGGAACTGTTAATGCTGAGATTCTTGTCACAGCAAGAAAGGAGCCAGGACCAGGCACAGTGGCTCACACCTGTAATCCCAGCACTTTGGGAGGCTGAGGCAGATGGATCATTTGAGATTAGGAGTTCGAGACCAGCCTGGCTAACATGGTAAGACCCCATCTCTACTAAAAATACAAAAATTAGCTGGCCATGGTGGCGTGCACCTGTAATCCCAGGTACTTGGGCGGCTGAGGCAGAAGAATTGCTCCAACCCAGAAGACAGAGGTTGCAGTGAGCCAAGATCGCACCACTGCACTCCAGCCTGGGTGACAGAGCGAGACTGTCTCAGAAAAAAAGAAAAAAAGAAAGCCAGGAGAAATCTACAGGTCTGCATCCGTTCAGGTCTTGCAAGGGATGGCTATAGGGTGCCACTAGGGCTATGAGATCCCCTGGGCAGCTTAGCTGACAGCACCTTTGGCAGCAGCCTAGCTCTGGGCCTTGGATTTGCAGGACCAGAAGCCCACCACCACTGGGGTGGGTGTGTGAAGGTGCTTACCTGGACTAGCCACATGAGCCAAAGGCCAAGCACATATTTTCAAGGAGGGTGTGACCACTTAAGCAGGCTCCTGCTGGCCTATGGGTTAGCATGGCTGGGGTGGCCTGGTCTCCTGGGCCCCTGAGGTTGGCAGAGAGCTGCAGCTTCATAGGCCTTCAGGGGTGGTCTTGCGGTGGTTAAGCAGTTCTCTCTCTGGGGCAGTGGTCAGAGGCTTGTGTCCCGGACATCCAGGTGCTTTGTGGGTAATTAGGACCTACAGGGCTCTCCTGCATAGGGTGCTGACAGTGCCAGAAAGCACAGCTCTTTGATCCCAGAGAATCCTCAAGGATTGGGGCAGGCAGGCTCACCAGCCTCTGATTGTCATAGCACTATAACATGACACTCCAGGGACCTCTTGGTACATACACAAGCACTTCGTAGGGGGTGGGGGTGACAGGATAAGGCTCAGCTTGGTGAGGAACCTCCATGCACAGAGCCTGAGTGTTTTTACCTGTCAGACATGGTGGTACCCATCTTGTGGGGGTTTGGAGAGGGCTGGCACAGATGAAGGTACAGAGTGCAGGGCATCGTGTAGTGCTGGGAGTGGGACCAAGGAAGCTGGAAGCCACAGGGCCTCGGAGCCCAGCTGGGAGCAACATTCTCCCAGGGAAGTCTCCCCAGAGGCTTTACACTGCAGAGACTTAGCATAGAAGCCCTGAGCTCCCCTCTTCCACCACAGGACTCCCTCCTGCTGTGATAGCCAGGCACTAGCACCCCAAGCTGCCCAGCCCACTCTGAGCCTCAGTGTCTTCATCTGTGCTGGTAGGTGGAATGGTGCCTGCAGACCCCTGCTGTGGCAGTGCATCTGAGAAAGCACCCATCCACCCTGCTGTGTGTGGGGAGGCATGGGGTGTGCTGGGGACAAGCTAGGTACGGCCCATGGTGGACCTGGAGGCCTCTGGGACGCAGGGGGCTAGTTTCCAGGGAGCCACACACTCAGCACAGACAACACGCAGTTTCTTCCTGGCCTGGTTGTGATGAGCACATGTTCTCAGCTTCCTTTGGTCCAACATGATCTTACAGGAAGTAGATAAGGTATGAAGTAAGGTCATGAGCTATGCAAGGTGTGAGTGTCACTTTGGCACCCAGTCCTCATGTCTGCTCCCACCCTATGGACAACTGGGAGGAGTAGCCCAACTAGCTGTGGAGCCGCTCAGGCCTTGGAGCCAGATCCTAGCCATAGCGGCCTTATTGCTGTATGACTGCACCCGTGTCCAACATTTCTGAACCTTTCCCTATGTGTGTCTGAAATGACTATATGAATGTATATGGCAAGGGGCTGTTGTGGCTTGAGCAACATGCAGATTTAGAACTTCTTGCTTGAGACCCTGACCATGGTGAGGAGCCCCTTATCCTCACACAGCGTTGAGGTGGCTTGTGCTCATTGCGACTTTGCTGCAAATGAATAATCTCTCGGAAAACCAGCCTGCTTCTTCCATGTCCCCATAGCAAGTCCAGTGCCTGGCAGGGAGCAGTATTCCTCGAGAGGATGCTGAGGCATTGCCTCTGAGCTCCCCCTGGAGAGAGGGAAGAGAATGTGCTATTACCCAGGCTGAAGGGGCAGGATGGACCTGGGGCTGACTTGGATTAGGGGTGCCTGGAAGGGGCACACAGTAAGCCTCGGAATGCTGGCTCCAGGAGCCAGCCCGGCGGTAGGCCAGGTGGAAACCAGCCAGTTCAGAGAGATGTCACTAGGATAGGGGCCAAGTAGGTCTGAGGCCCCTGGGTGTCTATGAAGGGAAGAGCAGGGCTATGTGATAAGAGAGAAGCTCATGGGGGACAGGGTAGGGGTGGGTAAGCCAGGGCTTGGGGCAGCATCTCTCTCATCTAGCCTGTGCAGGCTGGCCCACCCCTGCCTTTCCTTGGCCTCCCCTCAGCTGGAGCGGGAGGAACAGCCAGAGTTGGTAGACTGTCCCAGTGTACCCTACGCTCATGGGAAATCAGGAAAATCTGTGTACACACTGTAGCTGTGAGTGCCGGGGGATGGCCAGATGCTGTGAGTGAGACCCTCCCATTCTGAGCCTGTTCCTCATCTGTAGCAGGGCACAGTACCCGCTTCCAGGCAGGAGAGCAACCCTCCCTTAGCTCTGCAAAGCTGCTCATGTCCTGGGGATGGGGTACTGCTACTGTTCTTGGAATGCAGAGGCTAGGGGAAGGGGTGTCCTGAGAGCTGCCTGGCTTCCACCCAGCCTACCACTCCCAACCCTACCCCTCAAACCCAGCGCTCTCTCTCTAGGCCTCACAGCCCAGCTGGAAAGTGAGGCCCTTTCCAGCTGTAAAGCCCACACTTACCACGGCATGTCTTTTCTGCCCTCCACCTTGAGGACATTACTCCAGAGGTCTTCACTCCCCCTCTCCCTGCCCAACTGTAACAGCAAGGATAGCTCGGCTGTGGCCAGTCGTTTCCCCACACACCTACACCTCTGCCTGCCACAGGGCACTACTGGCACAACTCCAGGGGGCGCCATTCACATAGGCACCGCCTGCAGAGCAAGGATAACCCCCACACACAGTTGGCCACTGCCATCCCAGCCTGCTGCACTCCTGGCCACCCCTACACCGCGCTCTCTGGGGGTCCACAGCTTCCTGCCGTGAGAGCTGCACCCGCTTTCCCCAGCAGTGGTCCGCAGCCTGCTACTGGCGGCCAGGCCAGGGAACCCTAGAGGATTAGCCGGCAAAAGTCAGTTGCGCTCCTGGGCCTGCTTCCAGGCGAGTGCCGGCGCCCCGTCCGGCTGCGCCTGCCCTGCCCCGGCCCGCCGCGAGGGAGCGAGCGACCGAGCCTCCGCGGCCATGGCCCGGCGCCCGCCCTAGCTCCATTGCACAGATGCCACGGCGGAGCCGGCGGGTAGGAACTTGTCGGGGGTGAGGGTGAGGGCGGGGGCTGGAGCTGGAGCCGGGGCCGGACTGCGTGACCGCCTCCGCTGCCCGCCTGGCTCTCCACTTTGCTGCGCTTTTGCTCAGTCTTCCCTGGGTGGGCTCTGGCGGCCGCCCCCCGCCTCGACGCGCCAGGCGCAGCAGGAAGCCGGTAGGCTGTGGTTTCCCCAGCGCCCCCGCGGAGGAAATCGGCCGGCGGCGGGGTGCGGCGCCCCCATGCCCAGGCCGGGCTGGCGCCCTGCTCAGCGTCAGGTGGGCGACCAGGCCGGCTTGGGCGGCGGCGCGCGGGGGCGGCAGGCGCTGGTAAAACCCGCACACGCGCCAACACATCCAGCCCGACCAAGCCCTGGGCTAGGAGCTGGCTCGTGGGGGCGTGCGCTGCGCGAAAGCGAAAGCCGCCCGCCAGAGCAACTTTGCGGCAGAAGGCGCCGACGAGGAGCTGCTCCGTGCCGCTCTGGGGATGGTGAGCTGGCCGCCCGGCCGGGTGGGCAGCGCGTCCGGGCGCGGTGCTTCTCTAGTTATAAATAGCTGCTGTGCGGGGACGGGAAAATGGTTCCAGCGCTTTACAAGCCCCGGCCCGCTCTATGCGCTGGGCTAGGACCATGCCCCGCAGAGGAGTGGGAGGAAGAGTGGGGTTGGGGGTAAGGGTTGCATGGGATTGGGGGTTGCGGCACAGAGAGCCCACAGCAGAGTTGGCGGCGGGGCTCTCCCCACGCACTTGGTTGTTTGTCGTTTCTGCTTTTCCCGGGAGGGGGAGGGGAGGAACAGCCCAGCAGTTCTGGGGACCTAGCGCGCGATGTCTTATTTGGCAGAAGAGGCTGGAAACCAGCGGGCGCCAGCTGCAGGCAAATTGCAGGCTTTCCCAGCCCTTGCCTGCAGCGAGAGCTCATTACCTGTGGATGGCACGGGGAATCCCTTGCCGTCAGGAGCCCAGCCTGGAGAGCCAGGACCACATTGAGAGGGGTGGGGTGTACGAGTGGGTGGAGGCCAGGGTGCCCCTGGTGGCCTGTGCACAACCCTGCGGCCAGAGAGGCCCGCCCTGATAGGTTTGTGGTAGAAGCTGCAGGAACTTCCTGCCCCAAGAGGTGTTCAACCTGGCCTGCCTCTGGGGCCCCTTTCCTCCCAACCTTAGGGGAGGAGCTGGAGTGTGGGAGGGGCCGGGCGCTCAGCTCTTCAGGGCATCAGGAGGATAGGGAGCTGCTGATCTGGAAACTCAGTCCTGCCTCTAAAGCCTTCAGGACTCCTGAGCGGGGAGGCTCCAGAAGGAGCAATCTGGGCCAGGGCTCGGAGGGGTGCTGCCCATACGGCCTGGCTCTGTCTGCGATGCCCGTCTTCCTTGGGAACAAGCCGGGTAGAGGGCAAAGAGCCTGGTCAGCTTAGTTCGGCTGGAGTCTTGGCTCCCTGCTGGCTGGCGGCCCTGGAACAAGTCTCTCTCCAAGCAAGGTGTAAGTGAAATCATGTGTTAAAGGAGCTGGACAGGCAGCCTGTGAAGACAGTTGGCCCCAGGAGATGAAGTTATCCCTACACGCCCCACGCCATCCCCTCCTTTTCTTCCAAGCTGTTTTGCCGTTTTGGTGAGATGTGGGCTTGTGGGTGACTGGGGTGTCCCCAAGACTGTGGAAGATTTTGGTATTTTCCCCACAGATGCTCCTGACCTCAGGGCCAGATTCCATCCCCTTACTGGCTCTGCTTGAGGTGCTTAAGAAAAGGCTGGAACCAGGAGGAAGTTTTTATCCTTTTCTTGGTGGGGGGAAGGCCCCTAATCTGTTCCAGCAGCCCTCTCTGCTAGAGTGGCTCCATCACTCTCTAGTTGCAGCCACCCACTCGGCAGCTGGCCCTCAGCTCAATGCAGTGCCCGCTGCTCTTGGGAATGGGATGCCAATGGGCTCCCCGCCCTCGCCTGTTCTGAGCACTGAGTCACCACCGCACCCGTGCCATGGGGGGTGCTGGAGGAATCCCTCCACCAGGGGAACGGGCTCTCCCTTGGTTGCTCACAGTGCCGTGTTTTCTGTGAACAGAACTGGCAGAGCTGAGCTCCTCCAGGAAGCCTTGCTCACCCATCTTACCACGGGCATACAGGGCTGGCTTGGGGTTAGGAGGGCCCAGGAAGGCAGGGCACTCACCCACTGTGTCAGCTCAGGCACCCAGGCCGTGCCTCCTGGAGACCAGCCTGCTGCTCCTGTGTCCATTCTCTTGGTCTCCTCTGTGTGATCCATCTGGAAGAAAAGCTTTGTGGGGAAGGATGTTCCACCCAGCATTCTTCATCAGAATCCTTCGGTCTCAGAGCCAGACGCTCACCAGGAGCTCACTCCACTGTGCAGTGAAGTGCTCTGTGGTCATTTCCAATGATGCGTTTTGACGATGTGGGGAAATGCATGTACTGTATTAGCTGAGTTAAAAGTCAGGATTAAAATCACACGCTTTCCGCCCAGGACACTGCAGGTGATGGGGCAGACTGTGAGGGACTGACTGCTCTACCCCGACTCGGTTGCCTGTTTTCTCATCTGCTTGGCAGAGGCTTCTTCTCTGGCATCAGCTGCATCCGGGTTTTCTCTGGCTTTCTTCAGACTCCTGCCGCCCCCAGTCCTTGCTCTCCTAGGCCATCATTCCTTGTTCCAGCCTCCCTCCTGCCCCTCACCCTGGATCACTGGGAAGTCGGGCTTCCGTAGCAGCCTTGAAGGGGATCTGTCTGTGGCCTAAACTCGCCAGTGCCTACTCAGGGCTAGCCTGGATGTAGCACTAGGAACATGAGTGGGGACAAGATATTCTTCCTGCCCTCTTGGGACTCAGAGTTACCTTAGGGTACACCACGGGCAAAGGGATGTAGAGGCCAGGATTTGTGGTTTTAACCTGGAATACTACTTTTCTGGGCAGCCTACAGGCAGGACCCAGGGGCCTGTGTCCCTGTCTGTCCTGACTCTGCCTGTGGGCTTCTCTTCCTTCCAGGGGCTTCAGGAGTTCTCTGAGATTTCATCTTGCCTCACAGGTCATGAGCCCCCAGGAGGCCAGGCTCTGCTCAAAGGCCTTGAGGTACAGGTGTGAGCCAGAGAGATGCAGCTCTCCTGCCTGCCCCACCATCTGCTCCACCCAAGGCAGCTCAGAGTCCAGGGGGCTGTGGCAGGGCAGCTGTTCCATCCAAGACTCAGGCCCTTGAAACTGGCTGCAGACCTCAGAAGCTAGGGGCAACCCTGCAGGCAGTGCCTGACCAGGCTGGGCCAAGCTCAAGAAGGCCCCAAACAGACTCAGGCTAGTTTGGATTGGACAATCTGCACGAGCTGGAGAGGAAAGAGACTGCTGTGTGAAGCGGATGGCCGCCTGCACAGCTGCCTGCCTGCTCCCTTGTCAGGTCAGGTGCCCTAGGTCTCCCAGATGGCCGCTGGCACATCACTGCCTGTTCCCTCCTCAGCACCTGTGTGCAGCGTCAAGGCAGCCCCTTCACAGCTATTCTGGGTACTGCCAAGTATGGTTCCTTCCTCTTCTGCCCTCTTGCTTGAGCCTCACCTGGCATCCCAGCGGGACATGGCCCTGGGAATGACAGAACGGGGCAGGGGGTTGCCTCTGAATCCTGTGGGTGTGGCAGCAGGGGACTGCTGGAAAGGCCAGCAGAGAGCTTGCTTAGAGGCCATTTCCTGCAACATCGCCCAAGGGACTTAATTATGACACCCCGAGGCACCCATGGTACAATAGAAGACACTGGCCACCTGCCAGCCACCCCATTCACCAGCAGGCATTCCAATGGCAGCCTGCCCCTGCCATGGACTTTGCCAAGGCTTAAGAGGCACCTTTTCAAAACTGAGGTGACTTGGCATAACTACATTCTCCATGCTTCCATTTCTGCATCTGTAAAACAGGGACGCTGCCGATTTCTTGTTCCTCTGAGTGTAAAGCGGGGGTGTAGGAAGAGACTTGAGGTGGACAAGTCTGGCCCCTGAGTCCTGGTCCCACTTTGTGTCAGTAGGCAGCCTTGGCAGGTCACCTGAACTCAGTTTCCCTCTCTGGAAAATGAGGGGTGAGCTGATTACATACTCAGGCTATCCCTCCCAGTGTCGACATAGGAGGAATCTCTGTGTCCCTACTCAGCCCACACTTGACCCTCATCCACCCTGTGACAAGCTCGTGCCTTGGTCTGAATGCTGTTCTGACTGGCCTGTGCCTCTTGCTCACCCGTCTTTCCTGCCTTGGAATTTCCAGGGGCACTTATTTGCCTGAAGAGCCTTTGCTTGTGCCCTTGAAGTGGAGGAAGCCCTAGGAGTCATGACTAAAAGGTGGGGTCCACAAAGGTGACGGGGCTGGGAACCCTCAGCCCAGGGAGTCTCAAAGCAGCCTTGGGTTGTGCTGCTAAAAATGGCCCAAGCAGTGACCCAGCAGCCGGCAGTGGGGTTTACTGTAAGAACCAGAGCTGTTCGAATCTGTGGCCTCAGGCTGTCGAGCTCAGGGTTGGCCCTGGCTGAGTGAAAAGGCTGTGTCCAGCAGAAAAGAGAGCTGGTGCCCCTCCAGGAGTAAGCTCCCCCGAGACCACAGTGTGCTGGAGACAGCATGAGCCATGGGCCGGGAGTAGCAGCGTTTTATACCTTCGGGGACATTTGTCACCTCTAAGTGGTACCACCTGCCAAGATTGCACAGCCCCCAGGCACTACCCTGCTTCCCAGCCCATCATAAATGGACAGGGCGAGAGCACAGGCTGGCCCAGCAGCTCCCCACCACCTCCACTTAACCAGCTCTTGGTTCCCCTGGGAAAGCCTTTCTGGGCTCCCAAATCATAGCAGTCATGCCCTGCCTCTGTGGACCCCTGGGCTCACCCTACCTCAGGACTCAGCGTTTGAAGCTCTGTTTCCTCAAGAGCAGTGGGAGGACAACCAAGTCTTAAGGCTGTAGGAGGGGTTTGGTAACTTGTATCAGGCACTCAGCTTAGTCTGGGGCTCCATAAATTATTCAGATCGTTGAAGTCCGCCTCTGTGACCTCATCTGCCAGTGAGGAGCCCAGAGCCATTCTGAAGGTTTGGGGGACTGACAAGATGCTTGGTACAGAGACGGAGCTTTGAGCACAACCTCGGTGTCTTTAAGTGCTTGGAGGCTGTTGGTGTGCACCTGCAGCTGCCCTCAACTCTAAGCAAACATTATCCCAGCCACTCTGGCCACCAGGGAACCCAGCCCTGGTGACCCAGGGCCCGGGAATCAAGTGGGGCAAATCTGAAGACAGCATGTATGTCTGTGGAGCTGGGAGACACAAGTCACGGGTACAGTCAGCGCAGCAGCCCCAGGGCTGAGGGAGAACTAGGAGAGGGCCAGAGGATACCCTCCTCAGGGGGTTCCTGCTTCTAGCTGCTACCCCTGGTCCCTGCCTGTCTGTGATCTGCCTCTGCCTTGCCCTCAGATTCTATGGGGGTGTTAACCTAGTGCTGGCTCCCTCCACCTGCCCTCAGCCAGGCCTCCTGGTCACTGCTGCCCATGCCCTTCTTGTCTTGCCCTGGCTTAGCTTCCCCCTAGCTCACCCCGGCACATTCCCCACACCCTCCCTGAGGCCCAAACATGTGCCCCCTGGGCTGAATGCAGTGGGTCTTGCTGCTGCTGCAGTTGGAACCTGGCCATGCCCCTTCCACCTGTGTGGGCCATGGTGAGGAAGACCAGGTAAAGCAACAGCTGTCCCTTCCACCTGTCCCACCCCAGGAGACCCTTTTCAGCGCCCTGGCTCTCTAGAACTTCATAGCCCTCCACAGGCCCGGTGTTAGAGGAACAGAGGAGGGAGAGGGCTGCTGTGGCTGCTGCCCCTCTGTGGGGAACTGCCGTGTCCAGGTCATCCTGGGGCTGCTGGTGTCATCCTTCTCATTGGGTCTTTGGCTGCAAACTCAGAAGCCCAGCTCTACCTGATGTAGGCAGAAAGCCAGTTGGTTTGCTACCACCCTGCTGGCTCATGACTCTGCCTGGTGGCTTCCTTCTTCAGACCAGCTTTCTCTGGAGGCCAGCCTCATGGCCACAGGAAGACCCCCGACCCTTCGGGGCATAGGTCCGTCTACATACTGCCCCATGCCACAGAGAAGAAGGGGTATTCCCAAAGGCTCTCAATAGGAGGAGAAGCCAAGCTGGGATCCTGAGGCCCACCTGTTGGCTGAATTCCTATGGCTGGCGGGGGGTAGGTCTCAGGCCTGGCCAAGCAGGCAAGGGGGCCAGCCCTGAGGGTAGGGAAAGGACAAGCCCGTTACAGAAGAAGGAGCTTCTGGGAATGGTGCCCAGTGCATGATAAATAAAGACGGGAGCCCCCGTACTGGGGTATGTGAATGAAGATGGAGAGATGGACAAGGACACACTAGCCAGCCTGACCCTGCCCGGGAAACGTGCCCTTCAGCACACTGTTACCAGGAAAAGGCCAAGCAGGATGCCAAAATGAAACCAGAGCACATGCAAATGTAAAATGCTGCCTTTCAAGCCTCTCAGGGCTGGCTGGGAAAGTTTTGAGAGTCACGATAGCATGGGGGTGGCCAGGCGGGTGGCATCATCTGTGGTTCCCTTCTGCTTTTCCATGGACTCACTGCCTGATTTGTTTGGTCTTCCATCCTTTCTGAAATCAGCGGTGTTATGTTACAAAAGGAAACGGAAGGGAGATGGGGATTCAGACTGTGCTGGCATGTGTGATGCAAACTAGACCCGTCCTCACGGGTGCGTCTGTTGGTGTCTGGGTGCCCTGGGAGGCGCAGGGATGGGAGGGTCTTCAGCAGGACGCACTGGTGCAGTAGATGAAGACCCAGGAAACAGTGTCTGCCCATTCTGGCGCCTACTGCAGACAGACCCTGTCTGTTGGGAAGCAGGTGTCTTCATAAGCTGCTGCAGGAACCACAAATGCATGGTAGGAAGATGCAGCATTGATGTTTGCCACCCTAAGTGTGGATAGCTGCAGCACCCTGGTTTTGTCCTTTTCAGGCACTGCCAGAAGGTAAAAGTGGCTTCCAGCCTCCAAACAGTCCCCCACCCCGCAGGTGGACCCTCCATGTCACAACAGGAGCCAGTGCAGAGGCCACAAGGGCTCAAAGCTGGGAGTTTTAAGCTCCTCTCAGGCCTTAACAGCTCAGGGCAGAAGGTGCCTGGCTTCCCTCCCAGGACTGCTAGAGCAGGGTGGGCCCACACCTGTGGACACATACTGTGGACAATCAGCAAGGAGTCACGGGGGCAGGGCCCTGAAAAGGGCACCACCTGGACATCCTGCAGTGGTCCCTGCGGCCAGTGGCCCAGGTTCCCAGAACCCTGTATTGCAGCATGATGTGTGCCAGGCCCCGTGCCAAGGAGAAAGCAATGTCACTCATAACCTTGGTCCATTCTGGGCATTAGTTTCTCTAGCAGTTTGGCTGCAAGGACCCATCTGGGAGCCTGTCAACTTACTTCAGGCCCCTGAGGTCCCACCCCAGAGATGGGCCTCCTTAATGCCTGTTTCTTCTCATCAGTCACTCCCTCCATCATCTGTGCTTTCCACACACCCTGCCTGGACCCCAAGTGGGTTTCAGATGCCCTGCTGGTCACTAGGACACTGCAGGGAACCAGACTCTGGAGCTAGTGATAGGTGGGGCGTGCCCAGTGCCACAGCAAGTAAAGTGGAGGCCAAGGGAGATGAGGCGGGGGGAGTTCCCCAAAGTCAACTTTGCCCTGGCTAAGCCTTCATAGAGGAGTGGTGCGTGGCAAGTGGGAAGAGGGAGGGGGACCCCGGCATCCCAAAAGCTGCAGATGATTGTCTGGGCACCGCTGAAGGGAGTGGGTGAGGTGGAGCCTTGCCAGAGCTTCCCTGCAGCCTGCTTTGACTCAGCAGTTCCACCTCGAACAAGTGGTCCTCTGGCTGGGTAAGCACCTGCGCAGGGAGGTGTACACACAGGGCCTCGCACTGTGTCTTCACATTTGATCAGGCTCCACCTAAGTGCATCCCACAGGGGACAGGTCCAGCAAACATATGAGATGCAACCATACAAAAGAGGCTGCAGAGCAGTGGGTGTATCAATCATTTGCTGCCACTTAGGAGGAGGAAATAGGTAGGGGGTGGGGATACACTTCTGTCCTCCTCGAGACAGTGAGAGGGCTCCGAGAAGCCCCTGGATGGGCATGTCCCCTTTGGCACTGTGGCAGGTTCCAGGGGATACCAGACAGGATGTCCCCAAGACTCTTGCCACAACCTGTGCCATCCATCCCACAGGGCATCTGGCGGATACCCGTGGACGAGATCGACCGGCCGGGCAGCTTCGCCTGGCACATGAACCGCTCCATCGTGCTGCTGCTCAAGGTGCTGGCCCAGCTGCGGGACCACAGCACCCTGCTGAAGGTGTCCTCCATGCTTCAGCGGACCCCAGACCAGGGCAAGTGAGTGCAGCCACTCTGGACACAGCCTAGCATGCTGTGTGGGTCAGGGGCACACCCACCCCAGGCAGCCTCTCGGGGGGCAGCCTGCTCTGGCCCAGCTGTGAGGCCCACTGTCTGGGAGCCTGGACCAGCCCTTCATTCACCTCAGGGTCCTCTCTGTCCCAGTGTCTAGAACCTAAACAACACCTCCTGCCCCCAGGGACCTTGGGGCAGACACAGGCTGTCCTCACTGATCCTGGTTTCGGGTTGAGACTCTGGACAACCCAGCCTTTTCTTTCCTCCTGCTTCCCCCAACTCAGGGTTATCGGGGTGCTGTCAGGTTGTAAGGAAAACAGATGTTCAGAAGATGGCTGGGGAACCCCCAGATAAAGGCCAGTAACTGGGCTGAGCGACAGGAGTGCCAGAAAGGGCAGGATAGACAGCAGAGCCATCTGTTGCAGCTGTCATTTCGGGGGGTGTTGGGGGGCCCTGGAACAGATGCAGCTCAATGTAGATCGGCCTGACCTGGAGGCCTCACTCATCCGCTGGGCTGAGCCTCTCCCATGCCTGCACCGCCTCACCCTCTGGCTGTCTCACTTCCCTACCTCATGCCAGACGGTGTGCCAGGAGTTCAGGGGCCTCCAGCTGGGTCCTGGGGCACCCTGCAGTCAGGCTTCAGGAAGCCGCGGTAGGCCTTCCCCCACTGTCACTGAGCCTGGCACACAGGGTGGGCCCACTGCAGAGGGCCCAAGGGCAGCAGGCTGTGCCAGGTCAGAAGCCGGCTGGCTCTGTGGATAGAGGGAGCTCGTGGGGCTTCTAGGGGAGCAGCCCCAAAAGGTGGGCAGTTGGGACACTGAGGAACCAACCTCAAGGCATCGTCAAGGCAGGCATGGGCAGCAGCCCGCAGCCAGTGCTGTGCGGTGTCAGATGCTCTCCCGTCCTCTCTGACGACCCCCATATGACTGCAGGAAGTATCTGCGAGATGCTGACCGCCAGGTCCTGGCACAGCGGGCCTTCATCCTCACTGTGAAGGTGCTGGAGGACACACTGAGCGAGCTCACAGAGGTAACGCCACCTGCACGCAGCTCTCCACGGCCAGGAGCACGCCCCCAGGCTCTTCCCAGGTGGCGGCCCCAATCCCACTATTTGCACACACCTAAGCAGGATGTGCCTCAGGCTCTCCATCCATGAGGTGGCACCCATCCTGCCTCTTCCTAGGCAGGAAAGGTCAGCCGTGGTAATGAATGCACGTGAATTCAGTGAGGCATGGATGCACTTGGTGATTAGTAAGAAACAGAGTGACTCCACAAAACTGAGCTCCCCAAGGGTGTGCAGCACCCAGGGCAGGGTCCCAAGCCCTCTCCCTAGCAGGCTGACGAGGCCTGTGAGAACACTGTGTGCATGCATCTTCCCTTTCCAGCCTCGAGGCAGGTGCAGCAGTGCCTCCTCCTCACAGCTGAGCACCTGGAGGAGGCCAGGGAGGTTAAATAGCCAGCCTAGCAGGTGGGGCTGTTGGGAGTTGAGCCAGGACTGCCTCCAGAGCTTATGCCTGGTAGGGCTGGCTGTGACTTGGTGCAGGGGATCAGAGTGGCATCCTGAGCCTGTTGGGGAGGAGTCCTTCCCAACATGGGCCCAACCATGGGCCTCGTACATTAGGGACCAGGAAGACTTGGCTCTGCAGCAAACATGCTTGGTGGCCCTGGACAGGTCCCCTCCCGTAAACATGCCCAGAGCTGCCCAGAGTTCACATGGAGTCGAAGAAGACCTGGACAATACTGCCCCAACTCAGCTCAGGCCTGTTATTCAGGAGCAGTACCACCTCCAGAGTCCCATCAGCCCCTTGCTACCTGGGAGGGTGGTGGGGCAGCCAGAGGTACAGAGAAGGGACAGTTCTTCTCATGCAGGTCTCTGGGCTCAGTGTTATTCTCTGATAACTGGGACACAGCCCTGGCCTGCTGGTAGATGTCCAGAGCCAGACAGATGTCCGGTGGGAGAGGCCCAGGATGGGCACACCAGTGCCCAGAGGTGATTCATTGCAGTGGAGACACCAACAACACAGCATCTTGCCTTTGGTTTCTTTGTAGGGGTCAGAACGTCCAGGGCCCAAGGTCTGTGGCCTCCCTGGAGCCAGGATGACCACCGATGTCTCACATAAGGCCAGTCCTGAGGATGGCCAGGAGGGCCTCCCCCAGCCGAAGAAGCCCCCTCTGACTGATGGTTCAGGGCCAGGCCCCGAGCCAGGGGGCAAAGTGGGCCTTCTCAACCACTGGCCTGTGGCCATGGACGCAGGAGACAGTGCAGACCAAAGCGGGGAGCGGAAGGACAAGGATAGCCCCCGGGCAGGGCCCACTGAGGCCATGGACACCGGCGAGGCCACTGTTCGCCACTCAGACTTGGAGCGGACAACACCCTTGCTGTCAGGTCGCCCCCCGAGGGACCGGGGTCCCGAGAGCCGGCCCACTGAGCTGTCCCTGGAGGAGCTGAGCATCAGTGCCCGGCAGCAGCCCACCCCGCTCACCCCAGCCCAGCCAGCCCCTGCCCCTGCCCCTGCCCCTGCCACCACCATGGGGACCAGGGGGGGCGGCCACCCTGAGGAGCTGCTCCCTCGGCTCAGCCGCAAGAGGAAGCTCCTGGAGGACACAGAGTCTGGCAAGACCCTCCTGCTGGACGCCTACCGTGTGTGGCAGCAAGGCCAGAAGGGCGTGGCCTGTGACCTGCGCCGTGTGGAGAGGATCATGTCGGAGACCTACATGCTCATCAAGCAGGTGGGCGGCGGGCAGAGGCCTGAGGGCACCTGTCTGCTGGCAGCACCCCACTCTTGCCTTTCTGTTCTCCAGGAGGGTCGTCCCAGGCCTGCCCTTGGGGTGGGTTTAGGTGTCGTTCCCACCCCATCCCCACTGTTCACTTTCTGCAGTGAGCTTTAAGAAGTTGATACTCAACCTGGAAGGAAGTGAGAGCCCATCACAAACCTCATCACACCAGCACAGGGAGTCTGGACCACTGCTCCCACCGCTGTGCTGGGCCTCTGGGCACATCTCAGGGCATTTCTGTCAAGACTTCTGTGGCTCTCATTTAAAGTTGGCTGCAGTGCCCTGAGTGTGACCAGAGATGCCTTTCTTATTTTGCTTTCTTTTTAAAAAAAAAAAAAAAAAAATTATTTTAATATATCAGGCACTTTCCTTTTTCTCCATTTAAAATTATTCCCATAGGAAGAATCTCCAAAACTTTAGTGACTGGCTTAAATGGAATGACCATCCCTGACAGTTTTTCCCCAATCGTGTCAGTTTGCAATGCACCCCTCACACCCGCCCCATATCATGTGGACCTTGGGCACTGAATCTCTGGACACACTCAACACAGCATGGGGCTCTCACCATCACGTCTGGAATTCCGAAAGGCCTCTCCCGCTCTGATCACGGCCCTCCATCCTGCCCACTTAAGGGGCACGTTCTAGCTTAAGAGACTCCCCTCATCCCCTAGCAACTGGGCCTCAGCCAAATTTGAAGGCTTGGCTGAGGCCCTGAGTCTGCCTATCAGCTTCAGCTTGTGAGGATGTAAGTAACTCAGCCATAGAAATGAACTTGGTATGGCCAGATGGGCTCAGAGGAATAGCTGAGTTCTGTCCTGGCACCAGTGCCTGGTGCTGTGGGACCTGTACAGGCACCCCCACCTGAAAGATGGACAGGCACCTGCCCCTGCTACCCTTGAAGAGGTGGGAGGTGGGGTCTGGGTGTGGACAGCAGTGGGGACAGCTGGCAATTCAGCAGAGTCTGGGGTGGTGGTGGGTGCCTGAGCCACAGGGTGTGCCCCCTACCCAGGCTGGTCTGTGCTGCCTACGCATACAGGGCTGGGGGGAGGCCAGCCACAATGGCCTGGGTCCCCTGACCTTGGGCATCTCCCTGTTAAGGTGGATGAGGAGGCTGCGCTGGAGCAGGCTGTGAAGTTCTGCCAGGTCCACCTCGGGGCTGCCGCCCAGAGACAGGTAAGCCCAACTTAGCCTGTGCCAGCCTCATCTTGCGGAGCCTCCCCTACGTCAAGGCACCACAATGCAGACTGAGAAGAGGGTTCACTCTTGGGACTGTTCTTGCGGTCAGCTTGGTCCGAGGGGAGATGAGCAAGGGGTAACTGAGCCTCCAGCCCATGGTCATGGTGGGCAGGGCCTTGGACAGGCCCCGGACCCCAACTCAGACATGCTGAGGAGTCCCCTCACCTCAGCCACCTTTTCTGTAACAAGGAAAATGGTCCCTAGCCAGCTGACCTCACTTGGGAAGGCCATTCTATTTGGGACAGAAGTGGAATAAGTGATGTTAGAGCCAGGCTGGTTAGGAGCCAAGTGGCTAGCGGGGAAGGTGGAGATGCAGCCTGTACAGGGCCCTCCGAGGGGAAGGCTTGTGGGGGGCAAGGTGTCCTAAGAGGATAGGCAGGAGTCCTGGAGTTTATTAAGCAGGGAGGAAGCAAGGCAGCAATGCTCCTGAGCAGGGAAGATGGGGTTGGTGCAGGGGCCAGGCCAGGGTCAGGGGGTCCAAGATATGGCAGGGGGTGGGAAGTGGGAGGGGCCCCTCCTGGGAGGACCCCAAGCCAGGGTCGAGATTGGATTTGTTTTGAGTCTGAGACTCTTCCAAGAGAGAGGCCAAGTGGTTAGGAAGGTCAGGGGCCCACACCTGGAGGGACAGTACAGGCCAGAGACCTGGGATAAGTGTCCCTGAAGTCATCAGAAGCCAGGAGAGGGCATAGGCAGGGCCAAGGACCTTGGCCAGATCACAGGCACAGGGAAGAGACTTGGGGCAGGCCAGGGCAATAGCCGGGAAGGAGAGTGTTCCCAGGGGCCAGCTGGTCAGTGAGGCCAGGGCAGTGAGGATGGGGGCCCTACAGATAGAGGGACCCAGGGGCCAGGACTGTTTATGAAGAGAGTGATGAGGCTGGAAGGGGCTTGACCAGGAGCAGGTAAGGGGCTGGGTCTGGAGGAGAGAAGTCTCCATGGGAGAGGCCCAGCTTGAGGGAAGGCCAGTGGGCAGGGTCTGGCTATGAGGAGGGGTCTCGATGACCGAAGAGGTGGGAGGGGTGGGATCACAGCTCAATGAGACAACGTGGTGGGGAGGGGCTGGCGTGGCAGGCAGAGAGAGTAGATGTGCCCTGTCTAAAACATAAGCCTCCAGGCCTTATGTTTAGGTGGCTTTCCATTTGAGCAGGTGCAGGCCAGAGAGGTAGGCGGCTTGCCATTTGAGTAGTGCAGCCTCTTGTCCCCACAGGTGGCCCAATGTCCCAAGTAGCCTCACCCCAGGTCCCCTTGTTCCAGGTCAGAGGGTAGGCGGCTTGCCATTTGAGTAGGTGCAGCCTCTTTTCCCCAGGGGTGGCCTAATGCTCTAAGTAGCCTCGCCCCAGGTCCCCTTGTTCCAGGTCTCCTAGCAGAGGGGTGGTAGCTGCCCTTGGGGTCCAGGTGGGCTTCCTCTCAGTGGAATGGGGCCTCGGACCCCCACCGCCTGCCCTGGGCTATAGGTCTGAGGAAGCCCAGGAGGTTCAGCTTTGACCAAGCAGGCTGTGGGCCAGATGGGGCATGCTGTGGGAAATAGGTGAGCCTGGTCCCCACTAAGGGCCAGAGTCCTTGGTAGCGAGTGCCCCAACCCCCAGCAGTCCCCACCACTTCCTTATTGTCCGGGTGAGCAGAGTGCACGGCACAGCCGCCTGGCCCCAGTGCTAGGCCCAGGCCCAGGCCCACCAGGGTACCCTTGCCTCCTCCACTGGTCCACTGGGGCAGGTAGACATGTGAGTGGTAACCACTCCTGAGAGGAGGGCTGTTTCTGCTTTGACGTCCTTAAAAGGTAGACCCACACAGGAAACCCCCCACAACCCCACACTAGCCTGAGAAGAAAGGGCTGCTGAGCTGGCAGGAGCCAGGCAAGACCAGGCGCCATTTTGCAGAGGCACATGTATATCAGGGCCCCTGAGGTTTCGGTGGGCAGAGGTTCCCGGGAGAGACCTCGGAGGACACAGGCTGGGTTACGAGGGTGGCCAGAGCCAGGGGACCCAGTCTTTACCTTTCAGGTTGCCTGCTGCTGGGCAATGACAGGCGAGGCTCCAGCAGTCCCCTGCCAGGGCGTGGAGGGGAGTGGAGGGGAGTGGAGGGAAGGAGGCCTTAACAACACTCAGACCCTGTTGTGGTGCGGGCACCTTGGTATCTGCCGCGGGCCCTCTCATCGCATTTCCCACCTAGGACTCTTACCCTGGGCCCAGAGAAGACGCCACTGTGGGGGCTGGCTGCCATCCTCTGGTCCCCTCCTCCCTCAAGCCCAATCTTGGAGGCCATTTTCTGCCATCGGAGCCCACTGTTCCCGCTCCTCGGGAGTGTCCATTTTGCTCACAGCATGTCCCGGTTGCCATGGCAGCCCTGAACCCACCTGGAGGGCGCTCTGGACATAATTAGAGGCTCAGTGCCCACGGCTGAGGCCCACTCCTGAGCAAGGACAGGGACACTGCACTCACCTTCCCCAGCATGAGCAGACTCACCTTCCCCCAGCGTGTCTGCTCATGCTGCCAACTAGGCTGCCACAATACCACCGGCATCACTGCAGGCGCATGGGGCCCGAGAGACAGGTCTGTCCTGCCCCGCCCTCCCACAGGATGGGTGCCCACAGCACCGGCCTGGGGCTCATCCCAGACACCCAGTACACGGCAGAGTCCACAGGGGCCTGTCCTGAACCATACGGAACTAGGGAAGAGGGTGTTTTAGCCTGACATGTCAGAAGACACAGGGTCATCAGTGGAAGTAAACTGCCCCCCCGACATGCACTGAAGTACCTACCAGCAGGCACGTGATTCTCCCACATTCATGGAGATGGGGATGGAGGTGCTGCAGTACGGTGGGCCTGGTGCTAGGGAGGGCTGAAGGGTAGGCCAGGCCCCTCAGCTCAGCTGTGAGAGGCTGCCTCAGGGCTGGCTGTGGGTGGGAGCAAAAGTAGCCCTGTGAAAGGAGCCCCAAAAGGGCCTCGTGACAAAGGGAACTGTGTGGCTGAAGACTTGGAGGGCCTAGGGCCCGGCTTACCTGGAAATCGAAGGCCCGTGTTGGGAGCAGCTGCCAAGGCCAGGCTGCAGGCAGAGGCCAAGCTGGGGGCAGCACTGGGCGCCATGGCAAGGGTCACAGTGGGCTGTGGTATCAAGCCCAGGAAGCAGCTCCTGCAGTATCCCACTCGCTCCCTCAGGATGCTCCCATGAGTGGCCCTTGGGAAGTCACCCTCCAAGACTGACCCCCGGTTTGTGCCTGCATTCCCTGGTTGGGAGCTGTGCCCATGCTAGGGTCCTGCTGGACATACTCCTGCCAGCCTGGCACCCTACGGTGTGAGGGCAAAGCCAGCTGGAGATCCTTCCACTGAGACCCTGCCATCATGGCCTGCATGTCCTTCCAGGGAGGGGTTCTAGGTCCCCAGCTGTGTCCTGGCATCAGCAGGATCCTGACGGGGTGCCTCTCTGATGGACCTTGTTGGCAGTATTTGGGAGCTCAGTGGTGCCATTTGGGCAGTATTGGCACCCACCAGGGTGTCCTGTGGGACAGTACTGGTGGGCTGGCAGGTAGAGCAGCATGGGCTCAGGGCTGCCCAGCCAGCCTTTCTTACCTCTCATTTGTCCTTACAGGCCTCAGGGGACACCCCCACCACTCCAAAGCACCCCAAAGACAGCCGAGAGAACTTCTTTCCTGCGGCAGTGGTGCCCACAGCCCTGGACCCTGTGCCAGCTGACTCTGTGCAGCGGCCCAGTGATGCCCACGCCAAGCCTCGCCCTGCACTAGCTGCCACCACAGCTGCTACCACCTGCCCTCCCCCAGCATCAGCCTCCAACCTGGACCCATCCAAGGACCCTGGGCCTCCCCAGCCACACCGGCCTGAAGCCACCCCCAGGATGGCCTCTCTGGGCCCTGGTGAGTCCCATCCCAGTTCAGAGCTGGGCCCAAGCCCCTGCCACCATCAAGCACTCCCTGCGTGGAGAATGTGGATGTGGGCAAGGGAGGCAAGCAGTGCCCTCCAGCCCAGTTGATCCCACGGGGTGGTGGGGCAGGTGGCCGCGGGTCTGCTCACCAGTCCCTGGTAGCCTCAGTGGCCCTGGTCAGCACATCCTATCTACCACTCTTAACACTGGGTGCCTCAGTCTCCCTGTCTGTGAAAGGGGATGGCAAAGAGGGAGGGAACAAACACCATCACAGATGTTTTTGCTGCTGTCATGGTTTCTTCCCCATAAACCCTTACAATAAGTAGGAAGGATGGCTTGGTCAGGTAGGAAAAGGAGATACTAGCCCACACCACGTCTCCCTCAGGGCACTGGGAGGGGTCCTGACCCTCAGCATGCTGCAAGGCCACTGGTATCTGGCCTCAGATGCCTGTGAGCAGTTCCTGGGCACCAGAGCAGATCTGCCCAAGCCCCGTCTTGCTCATGGGCAAGACAGAAGCCAGCCAGGATGAGGGCAGGGGCAGGTCAGGGGGCTTGTGAAGGAAAACAGACAGGACATACGCGGGCAGTAGAGGGCCCTGCTGGCTTCATCAGCGAAAGCTCCTGTTCCTTCTAAAACCCAGGATCCACTGGCACCCTCCCTTATGCTGGTCCTGACACCAGCAGCTCTGGCAGCTGCAATTCTGCCAGGCTGGGTTTAGCTCAGGCCTGGGCCAGGTTCCACCTGCCACCCGAGGCAGGGGACCCTTCCCTGTTGGTTCCCAGGACTCTAGGACCATGTGGCTGAGCTCTGAAGACCCTATAATAAGACAGGGATGTTCCCTACCCAATTCATCTCCCCAGCTGGTAGGGCCCCAGGAGACACCAGCCTGGTCAGAGGGTTCACTGTGTCCCTGGGAGCATCCAGCGATGAACTAGCTTCCCAACCCTCCCCTTCAGGCCCTCCCCTACTTCTCCCTCCCTGCCTCAGGGACCCAGCCTGTTTCCTTGCCCCAGACCCTGCACTGGCCCGTAGCCTATGTCACCCCTTGAGGCTCACCTGTCTTCCCAGTTGAATTTCCCATCCATCTGAACAAGACAGCCACTCTGCAGAAGTGCCTAGCAGAAGGCAGGCCTGAGAGCCCCCACAGACTGTGGGCCTGAGTGGAGGTTGAGTTGAGAAGTCCTTCTTAGCTCTGTCACATGGTGGCTCAAACAGCAGCTGCTGATGTTTTCACCTGATGCCACCCACACTGCTTTGAGGACTGTGAACATGTAGGCATCCTCTAGCCCAGTCAGCGCTGGCTATGGCCCTGTGAGACAAAGAATCCCTTCTCTTTGGGTCAGAACCTGTGGCCGTTTGTTCCCAGAGGAGCCTCTGAGGGCCACAGGACAAAGAGCAGTAAAAGAACTGTAGTGGCGGTTGGGCGTGATAGCTCTTGCCTGTAATCCCAGCACTTTGGGAGGCCAAGGCAGGCAGATCACGAGGTTAAGCGATCAAGACCAGCCTGGCCAACATGGTGAAACCCCATCTTCACTAAAAATACAAAAATTAGCCTAACTGGGCGTGCTGGCAGGCACCTGTCATCCCAGCTATTTGGGAGGCTGTTAGGAGAATCGCTTAAACCTGGGAGGCAGAGGTTGCAGTGAGCTGAGATTGCGCCACTGCACTCCAGCCTGGCGACAAAGCGAGACTCCATCTCAAAGAAAAAAAGAGAACTGTAGTGGTTCCACCACCATGTGACCTTGGCTGTCCCTTTTCTTTTTTCTGCCTCAGTTTCCTGCATAAAATGGCTAAGATGAAGATAATAGCACTGCAGAAGTTGGAATGGTGCTTGGTATTATGCAGAGACTTGGTGTGGGTTTTGTTTGTGTGTGTGGTTTTTGGGGGTTTTTAGACAGAGTCTTGCTCTGTTACCCAGGCTGCAGTGCAGCAGTGCGACTGTGGCTCCACTCACTGCACACCTCTCAGGTTCAAGCGACTCTCCTGTCTCAGCCTCCCAAGTAGCTGGGATTACAGGCATGCAGCACTCCGCCCGTCCACGTTTTATATTTTTAGTGGAGATGGGGTTTCCATGTATTGGCCAGACTTGTCTCGAACTCCTGACCTCAGGTGATCCACCAGCGTTCGCCTCCCTAAGTCCTGGGATTACAGGCATGAGCCAGCACGCCTGGCCTGTTGGAGACAGGGTCTCCCTCTGTTGCCCAGGCTGGAGTGCAGCAGTGCAGCTGTGGCTCACTGCAACCTCAACTCCCTCGGTTCTGGTGGGCCTCTCACCTCAGCCTCCCAAGTAGCTGGGCCTACAAGTATGAACCACCACACCTGGCTAATTTTTGTATTTTTTGTAGAGATGGGGTTTTGCCATGTTGCCCAAGCTGCTCTTAAACTCCTGGGCTCAGGAGATCCACTCACCTCAGCCTCCCAAAGTGCTGGGATTGCAGGTATGAGCCACTATGCCCAGCCTGGTGATGGTGATTTCAAGGTGTTGGGGTGATGGGAGCCCAATGCGCTGATCATTTGGTCAGTATTGGTAGCTGACTCACTCCCGTGAAGATCCAGCTCCTGTCCCTCCGCCTCCGACTAACTTGACTTCTACCAGTGTCATGCTCTCATCTTGTAGTTTTTGAGGGTCAGGAATTTACAATGGCTTAGTGGGGTGGAGCTGGGTCAGAGTCTTGCACGTGGTCACAGTCAAGCTATCATCAGTGCATCTGAGCTTCCTCGGGGTGTTGGCAGCCTCCAGTCCTCACTGGTTATTGGCCAGAAGCCTCAGCTCGTCCTGTGGGCCTTTCTGTAAACAGCTGGATGTCCCAGCGGTTCTCTCCAGAGCCGTTGACCCTACCAAGAGAACACAGAGGAAGCCACAGATCTCAGCAGCAGCTGAGATCACTGTGGGCCGCACACACCTCCCTGGGGTGTGGGAGGGCCTGGCGGATGCCAGGGCCAGGGGTATCGGGGTAAGAGGCGGGAGGCTGCCTGCTTTGCCTCTCTGCCTGTCTGCCCCACCTGCAAGCAGGCCACAGCTATAATCACAGCCTTCCCTCCTCTAACTGTGTTAGATCCAAGAAACAGGATCTGTTTCCTAGCGTACCTTCTATCCTTTTCTGTTCCCATTCTCAAAACCTGGCCTTTTTGCCAGGATAGAACTCTCGAATGACACTGGGGGCAGGGGGCAGGGGCAGCCTCAGCTGGGAATGTGCCAGGCCCAGCCTCTTCCTAATGCCCCTGTGCTCGGCACTCCTTGAGCAGCCGCCCTCCGCGTCCATACCTGTCCGCCTCAGCACTGCTGCAGATCCGAAAGCAGAGGGTGTGTGGCTGGCCATGTTGGAGTGGGTGTCCACGGAGGGTCCTCAGAGCTTTCTGGGGTGGTAGCAGAGCCAAGCTGAAACAGGCATGTGCCCCCAGAGCCCAGCCCACAAACTGTAGAAAGAGGGAAGCACCAGGAACAAGCCGGCCCCAGCAGGGTCCCGGTCCCCGAGGCATGCTGCAACTAGCTGTCGCAGGGGATGGCAGGTTCTGCCTGAAGAGGTGCCCACGGACAGGAGAGTGCCCAGGCCTGGAGCCAAAGCTGGGCCGGGGATGAGGCTGGGGGCCAGGGATGAACAATGGCTGAACCACTTGGGAGGGCAGATTTGAGGATGGATTCTCTCAGAACGCTGTACTCAAGGTGTGAGAGAGCCTGGAGGGCAGGTACAATGGGGCCCCTGGCAGGTGCTGTTCCCAGGGTGGGCAGCCCTGCCTCTGGGGGAAGAGTGGCCATGGCAGGAAGGCAGGGTGCTCTCAGGTGTCCCTGGTCCCTAGTGAAGAGCTCACCCATCTGCCCAGGCTGTGCTGACCAGGTCGTGACCCCATGCAACATTTGCACCCAGAAAGCTCAAGGTCAGCCAGGGCTCTCGTGTCCCCAGAGGGGCCGTGGCACTGCCTGTCCAGGCCTCTGTCTCCTCTGGGCATGTGCTTATCATCTCCTTTGCCAGGCGCCTGCCTGCCACAGGCCAGGACCTGGTTCCATGAACAGCTGCTACAACAGTGCCTGGCCTTAGGAAGACCCCTCTCTTCTGAGGCAATCAGGCCATCTAGGGTAGGGGAGTGGAGGAAGGCGGGAGGGTGAAACAGGTGTTCCCAAGTCAAGACTCGAATAAGGGCACCACCCCCAACATGGTGAAGAGGGCTGGAATGCTGGCCTCATTCAGGCCCCTAGAGGCCAGGGGGAGGCAGAGCCAAGCCCAGGAGCCTCCTGGGACATAGGGTCTGGGAGACAAACAGCCCAGACCTGGCACATGGGTCTGCCCTGCGGAGCAGGGAGAGTTGCCCCAGTGGCACAGGATTTTGGCCTGGCCACCTGCTTCCCACAGAGAACCCAAGTCAAGGGGGAGTTAGGGGAGCTCCAGACAGCCTTTTCTGCAAGCTGGACTCCCAGGTAGGCCCCTCCCCTCAGCCCCCTCTGCCCCCAGTAGTGCTCCTCACAGAGCGCCTGGTCTCACCTCCTGCTCCTGCAAAATGCCATCAGCAAGAAAGCCAGGCGCCTGCCGTCCCACACCCACTGAGGGGTGTGTCCGGCCAGGCTGCTGCTGGCCTGTGGAAGGGCCAGGCCTTGGGGCCATGGTACCAAGAGAAGGCGTGCTTGGTGGATGTGTGCCCAGCCCCTGTGAGCCCTGATCCTTCCTGCAGGAGGTGGGGGAGTGGCTGGGAGGATGGCAGGAGGAGGCTTCTGAGGAGCTCTTCCTTGTCAGACGTTGTGTCAGAGGCTGGAGCTGGGAATGGCAGTGAGCGTAGGAGGAGTGGCCTGAGGGGCTGAGGGCTTGAGACGGGGCCTCAGCCTGGCCTCGCCTCCTCCTGCTCCTGCAGAATGCCATCATCAAGGAGCCCCAGGCCGAGCAGCCTAATGGGGATGGCCATGGCCGTTGAGGCCTCTGCCTAGCCCAGCACTGCCTGCCAGCCCCAGCTTTGTATCGGGAGTTGTCACTCCTGGCCAAAGAGGGGAGCCGACTCCCCCTGCTGGAGAGAACGGAGGGCCTCCTGGCGGTGGAATGGGATGGGGAGGCGGGACTGGAAAGGCCGTGGCTGATGGCCAGTGTGGTGGGAGAGTCCAGGCCCCAGTGAGAAGTGGGGAGCAGCAAGGGAAGCGAGGGCCCAGAGGCCTGGGAACCAGGGGCCGACGCGGAGTAACTGCCTGGCCAGCAGCCGTAGGCACAGCATTTGCCCCTCAGGCCCATTCCGGCCTGGGCACAGCTGAGCCCAATTCTTGGCCCCTGTGTCATGCCAGGGAAGGTGGAGCTGGCTGGGCAGGAGCCACAGTGCCAGCATCCACTTTGGTCTTAGTTGGATTGTTTGGGTTTTGGTCCAGACCTCGTTTCTGAATGCTGCTCATGTTAGCTGGAGGGAGAGTGGACACTGCCCACCCCGATCCTCTCTCACTGCCTTGTGATGGGACCTTAGAGTGGCTGGGCCTCGCAGACTCAGGTGTGGCCCCACTGGGTCAGATGTACAGCCCTCTAGGGGGGCAAGGGAGCCCTTTGGGGTGGGAGCCAGCCTCCACCAGTATCCTCTAGGTGGTGAGTGGTTTTTGGCAGCACCAACCTGGGCCACCCTCTGGAGGGGAGAGCCGCCTCAGCCAGGACCCCCGCATCAGCCGTGCTCCCCTGCCCGGCATCCCAGCGCACGGCCTGGGCCCATGGGACTGGGCACAGATGCATAGGAGCCTGTGGGGTGGATGAGTCCATTACCTGCAGTGAGCCCATGTCCCCACAGAGGGAGAAGAGCTGGCGAGAGTGGCAGAGGGCACCGGCTTCCCGCCCCAGGAGCCGCAGCACAGTCCACAGGTGAAGACGGCCCCCACAAGTTCCCCGGAAGAGCCACACTGCTGGCCAACAGAGGCTGCCCCGGGGACTGGCGCTGAGCCCACCTGTAGCCAGGGTAAGGCGAGCTGGGAGCAGCCCGGCACCTCAGCCAGAGTGGGATTCCTGGCCTGGCCTTGGAGGACAGGGCCTGGGGATGCCCCATGGAATGAGATGGGGAGAAAATGGGGGTGTAGTGCAGGCTGGACAAGGGAGCCAAGGGAGAGGCCCAGCTTGAAGAGTTCGGCACATGGCCCATTGTGTCAGGGGTTGGGTAGAGAGGGACCCTGGAGCCTTTTCTGTCCCTGGCATCACAGAGGGGTACTGGCAAGGGCAGGCGGCCTGCTTCGGCCCACTGCAGAACCCAGGCTGAGCCCAGAGTGGGCAGAGAGGGGCAGGCATGGATGGGGAGGAGCATGGGCCTGGTGACAGGCACTTGAGGCAGCAGCAGAAGTGGGGACAGGTTGGACGGGGCCAAGCAGGCCTCCCCATCAGCAGCCATGTCAGATCCCAGCCCCAGCCTCAGTCCGGCCTGTTCTCACCAGCTGCCCCAACCAGCTAGGCCCCTTGGGGACTCCTCCTGGCCTGGGCCTCCCACAGACCACTCAGGACGGCAGGACCTGGCGCCAGCCCCTAGAGGCCAGGCCTGGGCTCTGTGTAAACCCCATTCCTTTTAAAGTCATGGGGCTGCAGAGGAATGTGGAGACCAGCCAGGCCAGCCCGGTCTCCCAGCTCATGCAGTTCCCTGGAGGCTGCCAGGCCTGCAACTGCCCCAGCCTTCAGGCTCTGGGCACACTCAGGCCCATGCTCCCCCTGGAGGATGAGGCGAAAGTAGATGCCCTGGGGCTAGCTCAGGGACCTTGCCTGGCTGAGTGACCAGCTCTGGGCTTCAGTGTCCTCCCTGGGGCATAGACACCAATAGGACAGGCATCCTAGGATGGTTGTGGGATGTGGACAGTTCATGCAAGCGCGATGCCTGGAGGTCTTGCAGAACCCCAGCAAGGCTCAAGGAGTCTCAGGCCCTGGGCTCTGAGTTCACGGTGTTACTGGGTGAGGTTCACAGTCCCAGCACCCCACAGCCCAGAGCCAGAGTTGGGTCCCTGCGGACTTGAGCTAAGCATTTGCATGGTTGAAGACTTGGAGCCTGCCAGCCAGCACAAACAGCACAGCATAAAGGCCCAGACCAGTGGGGACAAGATAAGGTGCCTACTGTGTGATGCAGCGGGGGTGCTCTTGGTCCCTTTGTCTTCCAGAGGGGAAACCGAGACTTGGGCCGAGAAGGGAAGGGGAGGCTCAGGAGGCTTTGAGTGACACTCAGCCCCTGAGCTTTTCCCCCACAGCTGCCAGCTGCAAGGCCCTCAGCAGTGGGACTGCCCAACCACCTGAGGGTCACCTAGGCAAGGCGGAGCCCAGCCGGGCTAAGTCCCGCCCCCTGCCCAACATGCCAAAGCTGGTCATCCCCTCCACCGCTACCAAGTTCCCCCCTGAGATCACCGTCACGCCTCCCACCCCAACCCTGCTCTCCCCAAAAGGCAGCATCTCGGAGGAGACCAAGCAGAAGCTGAAGGTGACCTCAGGGGCTGGGCTGCAGCCACATGTATGGGTGGGGGGCACAGGTTACAAGGGGGCCTATGGTGGGGGTGGGGGTGGGGGTGGCTGGGGGCCTGGGGCAGAGCCCAGCCATCTCTGACCCGTGCCCTGCCTGGCCCTCTGCAGTCAGCCATCCTTTCTGCCCAGTCTGCTGCCAACGTGAGGAAGGAAAGCCTGTGCCAGCCGGCCCTGGAGGTCCTGGAGACGTCCAGCCAGGAGTCCTCACTGGAGAGCGAAACAGATGAGGACGACGACTACATGGACATTTGAGGGACCACTGCAGCCTCAGTGCCACGCCCCAGGGGACCAACCAGGCCTGCAATGCCCCCTCGGCCTGGACCCCTGGCAGGCCACTCCCCACACAGCCCCCAGGCCTGCCCAGCCCACCTCCTCATGGCGTCCTCTCCATGCCCTGGTCAGGGCTGTCCACACCATGTGGGAGCCCAGAGGAGGAGGGGCCCACCTTAGCCGTGTGAAGGTGGATTGGTTGTCATCTGCACGCCAGGCGGCATCCTTTTCTATAAAATGTTGACTTTGTAAATCTGCCCACTCCCAGCTGGTCATGGATGAGCCAGCTCTGCCTGTGTCACAGTGGAGGGTCCTTTAGGGCCAGGCTCACCTCACCCTTTTTTTGGTTGCTTTTCTAATAAAGATGGAGCCGTTGTCTTTGCCTCCTTGCTCACCTCTAGGGGGCACTCAGGCAGAGTCTTGGGCGGGGCGGTCCCCAGGATTCTGGGCCTTTATTCCCATAGGCCATAGGTCAGGGCCCAGCCCCCACCTTTCCAGCATCTCAAGGACCAGCCAGGCAACCAAAGCCGCCGGCTGGGGGTGCCCGGTGGGGTAAGGAGAGTGCAGGCTGGGGGCTGAGCCAGGCAGACGCCTCGAGTGAAGCTGGAGCCAGGCCTCAAAGGGGCATTAGGTGCATCCCTAGAACTCACCTGGGTGCCAGTGGGTGGGAGACTCTGTGGTGGGAGGGCAGGCATGGCTGGGACTGCTGAGAACCTGGGAGGAGGGGGCTGTCAGGGAGGGAAAGCGGGGATGGGGCCAGCAGAGAGGGCACTTAGTCCCATCACCGTTGCCCTAACAGGGCCTGCCATGGAATAGCTATGGGGCTCAGTGCAAGATGCAGACATGGAGCCCCTTGTTCAAAATGATTAAGGATTTTTTATTTTTATTTTTTTTGAGGCAGAGTCTCACTCTGTCACCCAGGCAGGAGTCCAGTGGCGCAATCTTGGCTCACTGCAACCTCTGCCTCTTGGGTTCAAGGGCTTCTCCAGCCTCAGCCTCCTGAGTGGCTGAGACCACAGGCACGTGCCACCACACCTGGCTAGTTTTCGTGTTTTTTTTTTTCTTTTAGCCCTACATTTCAAGACAGACTTCCACAATTTTTGTATTTTTTAATAGAGATGGAGTTTCACCATGTTGGCCAGGCTGGTCTCGAACTCCTGACCTCAAGTGATCTGCCCATCTTGGCCTCCCAAAATGCTGGGATTACAGGCATGAGCCACCATGCCTGATCAAGAATGATTAAGGATTTTAAGACAGCCCCCACAGAGCATTAAGCCCCTAGAGCTGGCCCTGACCCTGAAGGCTCCAGGACCATCTGTCAGGGATGCGCAGGTTCCAGGGGCCCAAACCCACCCTTCACGACTCTTCCCCTCCCAGGACCACCGGGGCCCTCCTGGCCCCTGGGACCTCCCATGGAGCAGGCTCTCTGTCCAAGACAGAGTAGGGACCCTCCTCACTGCCCTGTGCCCCTCGTGGGCTGGACGTGCCCACCACCCAGGAAGGAAGGAGTAAAGGGCTGGGCACTGCCCATTTGGAACCAGAGGCTTAGTGGCCCTGGATGGATCTGACTGAACCAACCTTCGAAGGACTGAGATGAGCTGGCTGCAGTTACTCAGCTGACGCCCCCTCCCTACATGGCCTGGGGCATGGAGGTTACCAGACTGCACACCTAGGCCCTACTGCACTTCCATCATCTCCAGACAACACGCAGCAAGGGTGCCCAGGCCAGAAACAGGAAAGCAGCAGCTCTACCTCCTCCAGTTCCTGGGAACCAGACCTCCCAGCACACCCTTCCCGAGAGGCTCACCTACAGGAGGACTGACACCTCAGACCCTCCCCTGCACCCCGTGCTGTAGGGAGCACGCTCAGCCCTGGGCCTGGAATGACGCCCCTTGCCAGCCTGGGGCCAAGAGACCGGCTCTCCCTGGCTCAACACCTGAGTGTCCACTCACACTGCAGAGGTGCCCTGAGCACCCTTGTGGGTTAAGGGACTTCCTGTCCTCTGGAAACAGTCCCTGAGAAGCTGAAGGTCTTGGAGGCCTCTCACCAAACGTCTTTGGGAGGGGGGAAGACATCAAATGTGTGTGCGGCTTCCCTGGAACAGCTCTGTGCAGGGACTCGGGAGCCAAGTCCCCCACCGCACGCCTCCGACACCTTCAGTAAGGGCCACCTCTGTGGAGACGCAGGTGGCTGCCAACACCCTGTGGTTCCCAGCAGGCACCACCCAGGCAAGAGAGAATGGGGCGGGAAACAATGGGCTGGCCTGGTCCCAAGCACTGGGGCAGGTCACAGACCAGATGGCCTAAGCTCCTGCGCCGGCTCTGACTCACTGCACGTTTGGCAAGAGTTCTTTTGGACACCTTGAGAAGCGGCAGCTGGGACGGGACCACCCACCTGTCTGGACATCCAGCCCAGGTGGCAGGGGCCGAGTGACCAGTCCCAGGCGGCAGCCCTAACCGCCCCCACTGGCTGCAGGGGCTCCCAGAAGCCACCAAGGGGGCTAGCTTTGCCTTGCCGTCCCACATCCGAGCTTCGGTTTCCTCATCGCTCAAGAAGGGAGGGGAACACTGATTAGGTTATGCGAGCTCCGTGAGTGGTAGGATTAGGTGTGGCTGGGAGAGCCAAGGCTCCCCAGGGTAGTGGCATCTCCGGAGCCTCAGGATGAGCCCCACCTCCCTTCTAAGCCCCCAGCTGGGCTCAGGGACTCCTCCCCTCTCCCTCCCTCCTTCCCAGACCACTGCAGAGCTGCCTCCGCCCCAGGGCTCCGCCTGTGCCTGACCTAACAGCTCCTGCCTCCTCCAGAGGATGCGTTGGGACCACCTCCTTTCTGTAGGAAGCTAAGGGCTGGAGATGGAGGTCAGTGTCAGGGCCACAGAAGCTGAAATCCTGCCTGGAGCTAAAACAGCCCTGCCTTCCCCACCCTGTGCATCCCATCCTCTGCACGCCCTGCATGCAGGGCGGGGCTGGAACCCAGGGTCTGAGCTAGGGCCTCTGCACATCCGGCTCATCACCTGCCAAAGGTCCTGCAGCTGGAGGCTCGGGCCTCCTCGCCCTCCCACAGGGTCCCAGGGTCGAGGTTCGGACCCCTGCACCGTGTCCCAGGCCTTCGGGCCAGGAATGTGCTAACGGGGCAGGTTGGGCCCTGCTGGTCCACACAGCCACCTGTGGACTTTGAGAGGGGACCGGGTGGGGAGGGGTGGGAAGGGGCGGGGAGGGGTGGGAAGGGGCGGGGCGGGGCGGTGCCGCAGAGCGCAGGGCGGGCGGGGCCAGGCTGGCCGGGAGTCAGCCTCGCCTCTGAGCCACTGCGCCGCTGGCTGCAGGCACAGGCCACACCATGAAGCCGGCTCTCCTGCCCTGGGCCCTGCTGCTGCTGGCGACAGCCCCCGGCCCGGGCCCCAGACCCACAGCAGGTATGCCCCCCAGCCCTTCTGTGACCTCATCTGTCTGTCCATGTGGCTGCAGCCAGGCCTGGGCAGACGCCCCTCTGGGCTCGGCCTCTGTCCATCTGTCAGACCATCTGTGGCTGTGCTGGGGGTGGAGAGAAGAAATTCTGAGGGTCCAAGGTGGAGGGACAGCCCATGGGGATGGGAGGCCTGAGCTGGGCCCACCCTAAACTCTCTGCGAGCTAGGAGTAAGGCAGGGGAGACCAGCAGAGCCCTCAGCCTGCGTCCCCAGCCCCGACGAGGGCGGGATCTTGGAGGGGGAGCCAGGATTGTGGGGCCGAATCCCGGAAAGTGTAGGGAAAACCCTAAACTCCAGAACGAAGAGACTGGCCCCAGGCCACCCCCGGCCCTCACCCCATTTCCCACCCACCCTCCTGCCGCTTATCTCACTTGCAAGCATCTCTCAGCCTTCTCCCCACACCCCTCTGCGCCACCACATCCTTGGCCAAAAAATATGTACTGTTGCTCTTCAGTGCCAGACACTGCACTTAGTGAAGTGGGGCCGGCGGGGTGGCCCAGGCCCAGGCCCGGCCCTCAACTGGCCTTTGATGGGAGACGCGGAAGGGCCTGGGAGGTGTGATTCCGGCCTGGGTGCATGCACCCGCCCCAGTCCCTCCCTCCGACCTTCCTTTATGCCAGCTCCTAGAAATACGGCCCTGCTGCGGGACTCATGGCCTACAGGAGACGCTTTGGGCCTGGTGCCCACAGCCCCTCACGGTGTGCACCCCCACTTCCCCTTCCCCACTGCTGGGACCCCTGCTCGAAATGTCCTCCCTCTCCCCAAACAGGAGGGGAACACCCCTGGGCTTCTGCCCTGAGAGCAGCACTCTCTCTCTCTCTTTTTTTTTTTTTTTTTTGAGACTGTGTTTCACTCTTGTTGCCCAGGCTGGAGTGCAATGGCATGGTCTCGGCTCACTGCAGCCTCCACCTCCCGGGTTCAATTGAATCTCGAATCTCCTGCCTCAGCCTCCCAAGTAGCTGAGATTATAGACACCCACTACCATGCCCGGCTAATTTTGTATTTTTAGTAGAGACAGGGTTTCACCATGTTGGCCAGGCTGGTCTCGAACTCCTGACCTCAGGTGATCCGACCACCTCGGCCTCCCAAAGTGCTGGGATTACAGGCGTGAGCCACTGAGCCCGAGTGGACGGGGCTCTCTTTGGGGTCTCAATCGCAGCCCCTGGGAGAGTGAGAAGGGTCAACTTCAGGCCCTGCACCATTCCCTATCAGGCCTCAAATGGGACTCTTGGCAGCCATATTCCCCTACCCCAGTCCAGGCAAGCAAGAGGGGCTCTTCTGCAGGCTTCAGGCCCCCGGAAGGCGTGCTGTGCACAGACACCCTGGGGAGCCAAGACAGGTTGAGGGCTCAGGCTACCGGGGCCCTCTGAGGACCCCCACCTGTGGGATAGAGGACTTGTTGGCTGAAGGACAGTCATGCCCAGGGGGCTTCTCCTGCCACTGCAGGGCTGAGCGGATGCGGACTTTTGCCTCTTCTCAGTGTGTTCTAGCCCGTCAGGGCAACAACCAGATGGTCTGTGCTAAGATTTATGCCATCCCCACGGGCCCTGTGGCTTTCTACCGTGCTTACGTGGTGGCCCATGCAGTTCCTGGTCAGCGTTCTCCTGCGGATGCTGCCGTCTAATGGGCTGTGGGAGGAGCAGAGGCCAGCAGGAGGCCCTGGACATGGGACAGCCAGTCCAGCACCCGCTGGGCCAGGCCCTCAGCTTCCTCTCCTCCAGATGCCCAAGAGAGCTGCTCCATGCGCTGTGGCACCCTGGACGGGCCATGTTCCTGCCACCCGACCTGCTCCGGCCTTGGCACGTGCTGCTTGGATTTCCGGGACTTCTGCCTGGAGATCTCACCCTACTCGGGCTCCATGATGGGTGGCAAGGACTTCGTGGTGCAGCACTTCAAGACGATCAGCCCCACAGACCGCAGCGTGATCTGCAGGTTCGAGGCCCCGGAGGCCAGCACAGGGCCGCACACCCCAGCCCTGTGCATGCCGAGGGCTCAGACCCACTGGGTGAATGAGTGGAGCCCCCAGGACCCAGGACAGGCAGGAGGGCACAGGGATCGCTGGCTGGACAGCTGGCAGGGAGGTGGGGCTGGACTGTTGAGAGGCTCAGCCTGCAATAGCCCTGCCCTTCCTACCACCGCCACGCCCACAGGTTTAAGGAGAGCATCCAGACCCTGGGCCACGTGGACTCCTCCGGGCAAGTGCACTGCGTGTCACCTCTGCTCTATGAGAGCGGCCGCATCCCTTTCACCATCTCGCTGGACAACGGCCACTCCTTCCCTCGTGCGGGCACCTGGCTGGCTGGTGAGCCTTCAGCCCCGGTCCCTGCCCACAGCCTGCCCCCACGGGAATTTTCCCCAGTGCTAATCTATGCACACTGAGACTTGGCACCCGTGCCCTGCCGCTCTGGCTGAACCAGTCCCTTGCGAGGTCCGCCTGTGAGTTCCTTCAGCTCCTTCCCACTCCCTGGCATCCAGACAGCGGTCCCAGCCCAGAGCAAGTGGGAGCTGCGAGGGTCCTCCAGAGAGGTGAGCCAGTGTCTACTCGACCAGCTCCACCAGGCCAGGGCAGGAGAGAAGCTGGGTGGAGGTTAGAGGCGTGGGCAGTGGAGGGAGGGCAGGTGCCTAACTCCCCATCCTTCTCTGCTGTGAGGGTCGGGTAGACCGTCACCCAGCTGCTGCCATTCATTGGCCCTGGAGGCTCCCACAGCCCTTGAAGCCTTAGGGCCTCCTCCCTGCACCCCCTGGGCCCCAGACCCTCACTCCCCCCTTCACCTCCCATGCCCAGTGCACCCCAACAAAGTGTCGATGATGGAGAAGAGCACATTGGTGAACGAGACACATTGGCAATACTACGGCACCGCCGACACCTCGGGCAACCTCAGCCTGACCTGGCACGTGGAGGCGCTGCCCACGAAGACTGTCACCATCGAGCTGTGGGGCTACGAGGAGATCGGTGAGGCCAGCTGAGGGCTGGGGTGGTATCCAGAGCTTTAGGCTCCCAGAGGTGGGAGAAAGGGAGTCCCAGCTGTGTGGGCGAAGGAGAGGAGTTTCCAAGTGGGGCTGAGAAGGGAAAGGACTTCCAGGCAGAGACTGGAGATTCCGATCGAGGGACATGCAGTCCAGGGTGGTCAGGCAGGTGGGAGGGGCAGCTGCATGGGGCCTGGCTCCTGGGGAGGAGGTTCCTGCGGAACCCTGGCACAGCTGGCATAGCCCTGGGTTCAGCTTCCAGCAGGGACAGGGATCCTGGAGTGTGGCAGGAGGTGGTGATCACCCATGCCAGGGTCCCTGCTAGAACAGCCCCTCCTGAGGGGACCACCTGGCGGGCTATTCACCCATCCGTCAGGCTGCCATAGGTGCCAAGGCTAACCAGACCTCCTCTCCCTCAGGAATGCCCTACTCACAGGAGTGGACCGCAAAGTGGTCGTACCTATACCCCCTGGCCACACACATCCCCAACTCTGGCTCTTTCACCTTCACCCCAAAACCTGCCCCTCCCAGCTACCAGAAATGGCAAGTGGGTGCACTTCGGATCATCGACAGCAAAAATTACGCAGGGCAGAAGTAAGTGGGGTGGAGGTGCAGGTGTGGGTGGAGGGCCCGTCGGCCTTTGCCCATCGCACTCGCCTGGGCAGCCCAGGCCGGGGGTGGGGCACTGGGGTGACCATGGGGCCATGTGGTCTGGCCCCAGCTCTGGCATCATTGCCTCCACAGGGACGTGCAGGCGCTCTGGACCAATGACCACGCGCTGGCCTGGCATCTGAGCGACGACTTCCGAGAGGACCCTGTGGCCTGGGCCCGCACTCAGTGCCAGGCCTGGGAGGAGCTGGAGGAGCAGCTACCCAACTTCCTGGAGGAGCTGCCTGCCTGCCCCTGCACCCTAGCCCAGGCCCGGGCTGACTCCAGCCGCTTCTTTGTGAGCCTCCCGTCAGGGCCCAGGAGAGGGGGCGAGGGGGTGGCCTCCCCACTGAGGACAGCACAGGGGCGGCAGAGGTGCCCTGGAGGGTGAGCTGGGGTCTCAGGGTCCCTGCAGGGTTGGCCTCAGGGAGGGGATGACAGAACTGGAGGCCGCTGAGTGACAGCCGCCTGCTGCTCTGCAGACGGACTACGGCTGTGACATGGAGCAGGGCAGCGTGTGTACCTACCACCCCGAGGCCGTGCACTGTGTGCGCTCTGTGCAGGCCAGGTGAGCCCCCAGGCCGAGGCCGGAGTGGGGCTAGGGGGCAGGGTGGGCTCCCAACCGTGGCCTGGCCCTGACCCACCGGCTCCCCCAGCCCCCGGTACGGCTCGGGCCAGCAGTGCTGCTACTCAGAGGACGGGACACAGCTCTTGACGGCCGACTCCAACAGCGGCAGCACCCCCGACCGTGGCCACGACTGGGGCGCACCCCCGTTCCGCACGCCGCCCCGCGTGCCCGGCATGTCCCACTGGCTCTACGATGTCCTCAGCTTCTATTACTGCTGCCTCTGGGCACCTGACTGCCCCCGCTACATGCAGCGGCGGCCCTCCAGTGACTGCCGCGACTACCGGCCCCCAAGCCTGGGTGGGTGCCGTCCTGTGCCCCAGACCTGGGGGAAGATCGGGCTGGGCTGTGGTGTGCCCCACCTGACCCTCCACTCCCACCCCAGCCTCTGCCTTCGGAGACCCACACTTTGTGACCTTCGATGGCACCAACTTCACGTTCAATGGGCGCGGAGAGTATGTGCTGCTGGAGGCAGTGCTGACCGACCTGAAAGTGCAGGCGCGGGCCCAGCCCGGGATGACGTCCAATGGTGAGGCCAGGGCTGGGGGCACGCTCTGGGTGGCACAGAGTAGACCCAGGGTAGGGGGCTGGAGCCAACGGGGTCCCGTTCCTCTCCCTCCATCACAGGCACGCAGGCCCGAGGCACGGGGCTGACTGCAGTGGCCGTCCAGGAGGGCAACTCAGACGTGGTGGAGGTCAGGCTGGCCAACAGGACCCGAGGGCTGGAGGTGCTTCTGAACCACAGCGTGCTAAGCTTCGTGGAGCAGAGCTGGATGGACCTGAAGGGTGAGTAGTCTAGCCACCTGAGGCTTCGGGGTGCCCTCACCTCCCCCCTATTCCTTCGGGGAGGCTGAGGGGAAGCCCTGGGTCTTCATGCCCCTCCCAGCCCTGGCTAGAGGCCAGAGTCCTGTCCAGGACTCAGATGCAAAGACGGAGGCCACTCTGGGCTCAGAGGGGTCCGGCACAGCACAGCACAGCTGGGTAGGTGCATCCATCACCCTGCCAACAGCTGTCCTAGACCAGAAATAGCCGAGGCCCGGCCAGAGGTGCAGCCTCAGGCCTTTGCAGCCACTGAGATGCCACACCGTACCCACGGGGCCCGGTCGAAAGCAGACAGGCCGGGACGTGGGCCATGTCCTCCCTCCGGAGGAGCCTGGGAGCCGTCTGGAGGGAACTCACCCTAGTAATGTTCACCACCAGCCTGCACAGAGGCACTCCTGTGCTCCTGTCACTCCCTCAGTCCTCAAAAGCCATCGAAAGGCCAGCAGCCCTGCACCGTGAAGGGGGCACTAGCTCCAGCATCTGAACCCCTGCCTCGGGGAACTGAGTGGATGAAATGATTCCTGGTTGGGATTGGTGGGGACCTGGGAGGGGCCTGTCAGCACTGAGGGTGCAAGGACCCTCGGGACCTGCCCAGGCAGGTGTGGCTGCTGCAGCCAAGGCCGGAGGGACCCACACATGCATCCTCAACACCGGGGTCACCGCAGGGGCTGCACTTCAGGTGCCTTTGGAGGTTCCACCACAGGTGTGGTGGAAGGTCACGGTCAGCAGAATTGGCCTTGGGGACGCCCTCCCTTCCCCTGCAAGTGCCCTCACCCCACAGCCCGAGGGTGCCGACCATCCTGTCCTGGGGCTTTGGAAGGGCAGGACACAGGGCCCACAGCAAGTGACCCTGATACGTCCCCGTGCCTAGGAATGTTCCTGTCGGTGGCTGCCGGGAACAGAGTCTCCATCATGCTGGCATCAGGGGCCGGCCTGGAGGTCAGCCTGCCAGGCCCATTCCTGAGTGTGTCTGTCCTGCTGCCGGAGAAGTTCCGAACCCACACCCACGGCCTCCTCGGGACACTGAATGGTGACCCCACCGATGACTTCACCCTGCGCAGCGGGCGTGTCCTGCCCCCAGGCACCAGTCCCCGGGAGCTGTTTCTGTTTGGGGCTGACTGTGAGTGACAGTGGGCAGAGAGGACAGGGGACTGGGGGAAGCACGGCCAGGGTCTGGGGACCAACAGGAGCCACGCCCAGCCAGGCCCAGCCACGCCTCACTCGTGTATCTTCCAGGGGCCGTGCACAACGCATCCTCTCTGCTCACCTACGACTCCTGGTTCCTGGTGCACAACTTCCTGTACCAGCCCAAGCACGACCCCACCTTCGAGCCCCTCTTCGCCGGTGAGACCACCCTCAACCCCAGCCTGGCACAAGAGGCAGCCAAACTATGTGGGGACGATCATTTCTGCAACTTCGACGTGGCAGCCACTGGGAGCCTGAGCATGGGCAATGCCACACGTGTGGCCTACCAGCTGCACCAGCGTCGCATGCAGAGCCTGCAGCCAGGTAAGGGCGGGCAGGTGGGGGCGGGGGGGGTGTGGGCACCTTGCCTTGGGACGGGACCCTCAGGGTGGCCAGATGCATGGATGCATGGTGGTTCAGGCTTGTGGTCTACACTCTCTGCCCCTGTCCCAGTGGTGTCCTGTGGCTGGCTGGCTCCACCTCCCAACGGAAAAAAGGACAGCAACAGGTACCTGGCGGGTTCCACCATCTACTTCCACTGTGACAATGGCTACAGCCTGGCCGGGGCAGAGACCAGCACCTGTCAGGCTGACGGCACCTGGTCCTCGCCCACTCCGAAGTGCCAGCCAGGTGAGGACACCCTGCTCACACGCCTGCCTGCACCTGTCCCCACTCACCCCACCCAGGGCCCCCCGCTGACACTGGCTCCCTCACCAGGACGCAGCTATGCCGTGCTGTTGGGCATCATCTTTGGGGGCCTCGCAGTGGTGGCTGCGGTCGCGCTCATCTACGTGCTGCTGCACCGCAGGAAGGGCAACATGTGAGACCCCCCCCAGCCCCTCTCCCAAGTCCTCAGGGCAGCCAGTGGGACCGCCGAGCCTACTTCTAACTGCGTCTCTGTTGCAGACACGTCTGGGGCACACAGCCCTGATGGGAGCATCTTGGCCATGAGCACCAGGCCAAGACCCCTGAGAACAGGCACGCCAGTCCTGCGACTCCCACATCCCCAGGACCAGACACCTGGGAACTGGATGCCTGACACCTGGGCCTTTAACTTCCTACTCTGTCATCTCAGACCCCAGGCCGGAGTCCCAGTGTTCCAACACCCAAGCCCCGTGCCAGCAGCGCTCCATGCTGTTCCCCAAATACTCATGGCTCTAAGTCCCCAGACCTGAAACTTCATATCCTGGGATTCTCATAGCTGTGTCCCCATCCCTGACATGCCCACACATGAGCCTCAGATTCCCAGAGCCTGGCACTGGTGCCCTGACCCCTGATCTGCAGAGGTCTGCTGCCCCCCGCCCCATGTGGGCACCAATGCAGTGCTGCCTTGGTTCCTGGAGCCCTGGGCCCAGCCTGGGACCCCAGGTGGGGTGAGGAGAGGCCCCAAAACTCCAGAGCAGACAGCGATACCCCCAGCAGCAGAGACCTCCCTTGGCACTCCAGGCTTGTCATTTTGAACTCTTCTGGAAAGTCACTCAGGAACACCCTCCCTGCCTGTGCAAGGAGAAAACAAGCGCCTTGTTTCCTTCCCTGGTGTCCTGGTGTTTATGCTGCGCCCGGGTTCCAGAGAGTTCCGTGACCGAGAGGTCACCACCAACTGCATCCAGAGTGAGGCAGGTGTAAGCCCCGCCTGCTTCCTCCACGCCCAGGTGCTGGGGTGCTCCCTTCCCAGGCCCCTCTCCATGTGTGCAGTGGGACGGAGGACTGTGACCGCCTCGTGGAGTGGGGAAGCCGCCAACACAGCACAGGGCTCCCTTGGTGCCCAGGAGATGGAGAGGAACAGCCCAGCCCACCCTCCCCAGCACAGGTGCCACCCCTCACCACGCCCTGGCGCTCTCTGGCAAGCTCTGCCCTGCAGCCTTGGCTCCTTGGACGCAGTCACTGGTAGGGTCATGTCCAAGTCCTCAGGAGACCAGCGCCCATGCTCCTTAGCCCAGGAATGTCCAGAATCTGGCCACAGGCCCCTTAGCCCAGGAATGTCCAGAATGTCCAGGCCTCAGGCCACCGTGGCCCACCTGAACAGCTCCTCATCTGCCCCTGCGTGGAGGCACAGTCCAGGAAGCAGCTGGAAGACGCGCTGGGCCCATCCGCCTTTGTGGAGAGGGTCTTGAATGGGGGCTCAGGCAGGGTAGCATTGGTCAGATTGGCCCCTTAGATCTCAGAGAAAGTGCGGTTGCGGGCGAGGCTGGAGGCTGGGAGCCTGGAGGACAGTGGGTGGGGAGTTGAGCGGAGCAGCCTCGGGCGACCTGCTGCGAGTGGCCACACGGGGGCAGCAGAGGGTGGAGGTTTGCGGGGCCGGTCAGCCCTGCCCTGCAGATGGGTCAGCAGGCTTGGTCACAGCTGCAGCCAGGGTCTTGCACAGCCCCCCCTCCGCCTCCCCTCACCTGGGTCATCCCCCATCTCAGGAGTGTTGAGGAGGTTGCACAGGTCATGCAGCAGAGGCTGACCGTGGGGTGGGAGTCTAGGCTTCCCGTCTGCTCGACCTTGCCCTTGGAGAACGGGAGCACTAGAGAGCAGAGGTGGGTCTCATCTGGAGACCTTCCTGGAGGAGGTGAACAGGCGTGATGGGGCACGCATATGGGAGCAGAGCCAAGAGGGATGCAGGGCGGGGGTGGCGGGAGGCTAGCGGAGGAGGGTCTGGCTTCCTCTCCTTCTAGACCTTGCTCTGTTGCTTCCCCATTCCCCTGGGCTTGCACCCTCAGGCATGGTGGGCTGAGGGCCAGCTCCTTGGCCAGCTGGGCGGGTACTTTCCTCCCTACAGATGAGGTAAGGCAGGTTCCCCTCCCACTGCCTGAGTCCCCAGCGCACTCCTGTGCCGTGCCAGGCCTGGACTGGCCACTTGTCAGTGGGTGAGAGGTCGGTTTCCTGGTCACGGCCTGGATATGAGGGAGCAGACACAGGCTTACCGGGGCCCAAAAGGGGCAGGGGCAGCTTAGCAGCTCACCAGGTCCACCCAAGGGGTCCCAGACGAGGGCAGCCCCCGAACTGAGGCTAAGAAACAGGGTGGATTCTCAGCGCTGACTGGTTGGAAAGGGTGTTTTGGGTAGAGGAACAGCCTATGAAAAGGCTCAGAGGAAAAGCAGTGCAGCCCTGTCTGCGGAATGGCAGGGGTGGTACTGGCCACAGCGGGCACTCAGCCGCCCTAGAGCTTGCAGAAGGAACCAGCTTGGCAGGGTAGGGGGCAGTCCCTTGCTCGCTAGCCATGCCTGTACTCCCCAGCCAAGGCCTCCCCTGCCAGGCCAAGGCATTTAGACTTCATCCTAAGAGCAAAGCGTGGCAGGCCTTGGGCTCCCCCACCCCACCAGTCTCCCTCCAGATGGGCCCTAGGTCTGCCCCCATCAGGAGAAAGGGTGCCCTGTCTGCGGCCCCAGTCCCAGACATCAGACATTCCCAGTGCCCGGGGCAGGCCAGGCTGGGAAGCCCCACCTCCTGCCAGGGGCTTTTCCTGGGGCCCCAGAAGAGACAGGCAGAGCCTGTGCAAAGGCGGAAGGCCTGGGGAGGGTGCAGACTCCCTGGAGACATCAAAGGCGGGGGCCTCCGCCTCAGGGAAGTGGTCTCCCAAACAGCAGCAGGACTTGCAGGACGGGCAACCATGGGAGCTTTCAGGTGGCCCATGATGGGGTTGAAATGAATATCAGAGTCACTCAGTGGCCTATGCCATCTTGGTGGTGACAAAGCGGGGCAGATGGTAATCCAGGGCTTTGGAAACAGGTGATGAGAGACGGCTGGGAGTCAAGCAGGAGCCGATGAGGGCCTGCAGGATCCCAGCGCCCACCCTGGGCAGAGGGCAAAGGGAGGAAGGAGTGTGCTGTGGGAGCTGGGCATCATGCAGGCCTGCGGGCCCAGGGGAGTCACAGAGGTGACAGCCCAGCTGCAGGTCCCCCACTGGCTAGAGCAGGAAAGCCCCGTTTCTCTGTCCCCCTGCCCTCCAGCGTCCTGTCGGCGAGCACAGTGGCTGCGGCTGACCTGGGGCCAGAGAAGACTCTGACTCAGTACAGTACAGGCACGGTTGGGGAGCGAGGACCCGCCCCCCTTGCCCGCCAAGCTGGTTCCTTCTGCAAGCCCCAGGGTGGCTGAGTGCCCACTGTGGGCCAGACCTCTGCTAGGCCTATCAACACACCCCTGTCCTCAGGGTCCAATGGTGCCAAGGGGACCTATGCATTGTAGGAGAGGGAAGTCAGGGAGGCGTCTGGGGGGAGTCCGGCTTCCCACGGGCACCCTCCAGCCTTTCACCAGCTCCCTTTGTTGCAAGGATGGAAGAATGACTGACTGGAAGCCATGCCAACCAAGTCCCTGCCAACCTGATCACCCAGCCACCACTGTTCCAGGACCAGGAAATAAACTTCGTTTGTGATTAAGCCTTAATACATCTGGGGGACCATTTGTTGAAGCAGTTGGCTGGTCCTGAGAAAGAAACTTTTCTTTTGTGAGACAGGGTCTCACTCTGTTGCCCAGGCTGGAGGGCAGTGGTGCACTCATCGCTCATTGCAACCTCAACCTCCGAGGCCCAGGTGATCCTCATGCCTCAGCCTCCCGAGGAGCTGGGACCGCAGGCACACCCAGGGTGGCCTTGAACCCCTGGGGCCAAGCAATCTGCCTGCCTCGGCCTCCCAAAGTGCTGGGATTATAGGCGTGATCCTCTGCGCTCGGCCAAAAGAAACTTTTTATGTGAGGAATGAGAGCCCCCTTTAATTATCAGGCCCAGAGAGGCGGTGAGATGTGATGGGGTGTGACGGCAGTCGCGCCTCACTCCCACCTTGATTCCACTTGCTGGGTGGGGTCTAGACTAACCCATGTCAAGTAGCCATAAATTGCCGTATGCTGGGCACCATAATGCAGTGGCCATGGGAAAACGTCCCGTTCGCCCTCTGAAGGTTCAAGCAAAAATCAACTCACAAAAGGCAGATTAATTGGAAAATAAGGCATATAAATTTATTAGCATGCACTGGGGAGAATCATAGGTCATTGCCAAATATCCCAGTGGGATAAAGATACTTACATACCCTGCTTCTTAGGGGAAAGAGAGATGGGTATTTCCTTTGAAAGTCAGCTGGAGCCAGACTCCTCCAGGAAGCCCGGCGACTTCCCCTCCGATAGTGCACTACGTGGGCCCCGCCCTCCTCATCAGCAGCACTGGACCCTGAGGAGAGGGGTCTCCTGATGGGCCTAGCAGAGGTCTGGCCCACAGCAGGCACTGAGTCACCCCGGGGCTTGCAGGAGGTGGGAAAACGTGGATGATTTTAGGAGAACAGTAAATGATTTTGGGTGGAGAGGATTTTTTTTTTTAAGACAGAGTCTCCCTCTGTCTCTGAGGCTGGAGTACAGTGGCATGATCTCTGCTCCCTGCAACCTCTGCGTCCCGGGTTCAAGCGATTCTCCTGCCTCAGCCTCCCAAGTAGCTGGGATCACAGGCACCTGCCACCAACCCGGCTAATTTTTGTATTTTTAGTAGAGATGGGGTTTACCATGTTGGCCAGGCTGGTGTTAAACTCCAGACCTCAGATGATCCACGCGCCTCCGCCTCCCAAAGTGCTGGGATTACAGGCGTGAGCCACCACCCCTGGCCTGGGTGGGGAGGATTTAATGGGCTTAGAGAACATACAACGGCCTGAAGCCTATTGGACCAGAAGAGTAAACAATAGATTGTGACAAGTCTGTGCAGGTGTGTAGACAGATTGCAGTTTTTCTTCCTGTGACAGAGGTTCAGTGAAGGAACTCACTGCAGGAGGGACCTGAGCTCATTGTTTTCTTCTTTGTCAGGTCCAGACCTCAGGCAGGTAAGGAGCTTCAGAGAATGACTTCATCCTGAGCTCTGCAGACAGACTGAGACAGAAGCGGGGACAGGTCAGAGAAAGCTTGTGGCTTCTTCTTTGGTTCAGTGTCATATTTTGTGGTATCAGATTCTGAGCCCCAGCAGTAACCCATCCTCTATAGTTCAACAGTAAACAGCCAAGCAAGGAAGAGTGGCTCACACCTGTAATCCCAGTGCTTTGGGAGGCCGAGGTAAGAGGATCAGGATCACTTGAGGCCAGGAGTTCGAAACCAGTCTGGGCAACATAGTGGAGCTTGTTTACACATACACACACACACACACACACACACACACACACACACACACACACACACACACACAATTTACCCAGGTGTGACAGCATGCATTTGTAGTCTTAGCTACTTGGGAAACTGAGGCAAGAGGACCGTTTGAACCCTGGAGATGGAGGCTGTAGTGAGCTGTGATGGCACCACTGCACTCCAGCCCAGGCAACAGAGCAAATCTCATCTCTAAAAAAAACCAAAAATGTATATAGCCAATCACTAACCCATGTTATTGAAACTGCCATTGCAAAATTATGACTGGGGAAATTATGACAGTGAAAGAAATCAGACGTAACCAACTCCATCTTGCTTCTAGCCTTTAAGCTCTCTTGTTCATTCCCAGATGTAGACTGAACTAACTTTGGGAAGAAACTCAGTTCATGTTTTGACTCTGAAACAAAATTGGTAATAGCCCTTTCCCAAAAAGACCCCCTTCTTGCCTGGGGTTCAGTCTGCCTTTGCAGAACTAACAAATTAGCTACAAGATTAAAAATTGCAGTTGAGGCCAGGCACAGTGGCTCACGCCTGTAATCCCAGCACTTTGGGAGACAGAGGCAGGCGGATCACTTGAGGTCAGGAGTTCAAGACCAGCCTGGCCAACATGACGAAACCCCGTCTCTACTAAAAACCCAAGAATTAGCTGGAAGTGGTGTTACATGCTTGTAGTTCCAGCTGCTTGGGAGGCTGAGGCATGATAATTGCTTGAACCCAGGAGGTGGAGGCTGAAAAGAGCATCTCAAAAAAGCAAAAAGCAAAAAACAAAGAACTCTGATCCCTGAATGCTTGGGGAGACTGATTTGAGTAATAAAACTCCGATCGACTGCATGAATTACTCTTTGTCCACTGCAATTCCCCTGTCTTGATAAATAGGCTCTGTCTAGGCAGCAGGCAAAATGAACCGATTGTGAGGTTACATTATCTCTGTAAACCAATGAGAATTCCTGCTAAACAACTTTGTATCAGCCCACTCCTTATCCTCCTTTTTGTTTTTGAGATGGAGTCTCACTGTGTCACCCAGGCTGGAGTGCAGTGGCACAATCTCGGCTCGCTGCATCCTCCACCTCCTGGGTTCAAGCGATTCTCCTGCCTCAGCCTCCTAAATAACTGGGATCACTGGCATATGCTACCATGCCCAACTAATTTTGTATTTTTATTAGAGATGGGGTTTCTCCATGTTGGTCAGGCTGGTCTTGAACTCCCGACCTCAGGTGATCCACCTGCCTTGGCCTCCCAAAGTGCTGGGATTACAGGCGTGAGCCACCGTGCCTAATTTTTGTATTTTCAGAGAAGATGAGGTTTCACCATTTTGGCCAGGCTGGTCTCAAACTCCAACCTCAAGTGATCTGCCTGCCTTGGCCTTCCAAAGTTCTGGGATTTCAGGCATGTGCCATGGTGCATGGCATCCATATCTTTTGCCTTTAAAAAAAAAACCTGCTTTGGAGCCAGGCATGGTGACTCACACCTGTAATCCCAGCACTTTGGGAGGCTGAGTTGGGAGGGTCACTTGAGTTTAGAAGTTGGAGGCCAGACTGGGCAACATAGTGATATGCCATCTCTCTTTTTTTTTTTTTTTTTTTGAGACAAGTCTCACTCTGTCACCCGGGCTGGAGTGCAGTGTCGTGATCTCAGCTCACTGCAACCCACCCCCCAGGCGCAAGCGATTCTTCTGCCTCAGCCTTCCGAGTGGCTGAGACTACAGACACACACCACCATGTCCGGCTAATTTTTGTTTTTTTAATAGACACGGGGTTTCACCATGTTGGCCAGGCTGGTCGTCAACTCTTGACCTTGTGATCTGCCCGCCTTGGCCTCCCAAAGTGCTGGGATTACAGGCGTGAGCCACCACACCCAGCTTTTTTTTTTTTTTTAATTAAAAAAACTGCTTGTAACAAAGGTTGAATGAAGCACTCCCAAGACAACTTGGAAGTGTGTCTGGGGTAACTGTTCTCAACCTTGGCCCAAATAAACTCTCCATATTAATTTTGCTTCAGATTCTTTTCTTTTCAAGACAGAATTTCGATCTTCTTGCCCAGGCTGGAGTGCAATGGTGCAATCTCAGCTCATCACAACCTCCGCCCCCCGGGTTCAAGCAATTCTCCTGCCTCAGCCTCCCAAGTAGTTGGGATTACAGGCATGTGCCACCACGCCCAGCTAATTTTGTATTTTTATAGTAGAGACGGGTTTCTCCATGCTGGTCAGGCTGGTCTCGAACTCCCAACCTCAGGTGATCCACCCGCCTTGACCTCCCAAAGTGCTGGGATTACAGGCGTGAGCCACCCCTCCTGGCTTGCCTCAGTCCCTGAAACAATACACCGGAGGCGTAAGTATAAAAAGATGACCTTACCTTTTTCATTAGTACAGAAAATACCGTGTGTGCAAGGCAAAAAAAGAATCTAAACAGAACAATTTAGGGAGCTAGCCCCCAGCTAGGGACAGTTAAGTTGTGCTCACTTTTGTGCTTCTTTAAAGTTTTTCACTTTGTAAGCAAGTTCAGGTTAACCTGGAGGAGAAATTCACACAAGTAGATCGGCTGGTTAAATGGCACCAGCATTTTCCATCTAGAGTTGTACCAGTAGACGCCGCCACCAACCTACAAGAGAGCCTGGGTCCCCATGAAGTGGAAATTTTGCCCAGGATTCTGTCAAGCACGTAGTCAGCAATGGTCCCTATTTTAAAACTGCCCCCGTTTTTGGAATAATGGCCTCTTTCTGCTTCTGTGCCTCAGCTTATTGCTTACTAACTGAAAAACCTTAAGGAAAACTGCCGCGTTGTCTAAAATCTGCTGCGTTGTCTAAAGTCCTGAGTCACTTCCCTTCCCCTTTACCTATAAAAACTGTATACTTTTCTTAGCCAGGGTCCAGACTTTTGGGTGTGAACCCTTCTGGGCCCGCCGGTGTAACAAAGTGTGTTCCTCCGATCCCCTGAGTGCCACTTGGTTTTCTTGTCAGGAAAGATTTTCCAGAACACCCACACAGTCCCTGGCGTTCGAAGCCTTCACCTTTTTTGCTCTTTACCAGATAGACAGAGCCTTCACCTTGTTGTCTGGGTGGTGTGACCTTCCCGGAATTCCCTTTCCTAGTGTTTCTGGTTAGGGTGAACCACAAGAGAGATTCCCAGGCGAGATTTGCAGAAGTGAAACGTAAGTCATTTTCTTTTTTTTTTCTTTTAGATTTTTTGAGCCGGTGGGGGAAGAGAAACATAAGTCATTTTCTTAGCTCACTCTCCAGTCACGGGCACAGGCAGAGCCCAGGCCTGCAACTGTTCTGCCTGCCCTTGGATCTGCCTTCAGCAGTGCCGATGCATGGGCCAGATATGTGACAAGAGGTTCCTCGTCACCCATGGCAGCAAGACAGGACCACTCGTGCTGGCTCACACCCATAGTCCCAGCTATTTGGGAGGCCAAGGCAGGAGGATCGATTGAGGCCAGGAGTTTAAGACCAGCCTGGCTGACATAGTAAGACCCCTCTCTACCGAAAATACAAAATTAGCCGGGCATGATTGCTCACGCTTGTAATCCCAGCACTTTGGGAGGCCAAAGCAGGTAGATCACCTGAGATCAGGAGTTCGAGACCAGGATGACCAACATGGTGAAGCCGTGACTCTACTAAAATTACAAAATTAGCCAGGCATGGTGACGATGCCGGTAGTTCCAGCTTCTGGGGAGGCTGAGGCAGGAGAATTTCTCGAATCCAGCGGATGTTTCAGTAAGCTGAGATCACACCACTGCACTGCAACCTGGGCGACAGAGCGAGACTCCATCTCTAAATAAATACATAAATAAATAATCAGGCAGGCTGTCACACACCTGCAATTCCAGCCACTCTAGAAAGCAGAGGTAGGAGGATTTCTTAGCCTGGGATGTCCAGGTTGTGGTGGGCCATGATCGCAACACTACACTCCAGACTGGGTGACAGAGTGAGTCCCTGCCTCTAAAAAAAAAGAAAAAGAAAAAAAGAAAAGAAAATGCCAGTTTTTCTTTTTCTTTTTTTTTTTTGAGACAGAGTTTCACTCTTTTTGCCCAGGCTGGAGTGCAATGGCGCCATCTCAGCTCACTGCAACCTCCGCCTCCCGGGTTCAAGCAATTCTCCTGTCTCAGCCTCCTGAGTAGCTAGGATTACAGGCATGTGTCACCACGCCCAGTTAATTTTGTATTTTTAGTAGAGATGGGGTTTCACCATGTTGGTCAGGCCGGTCTTGAACTCCTGCCCTCAAGTGATCCATCCACCTTGGCCTCCCAAAGTGCTGGGATTACAGATTCGTGAGCCATCGCACCCCACTGAAAATCCCAGTTTATTTTTTTTCTTTTTTTTTGAGTCGGATTTTTGCTTGTTGGCCAGGCTGGAGTGCAGTGGTACAATCTTCACTCACTGCAGCCTCCGCCTCCTGGGTTCAAGCAATTCTCCTGCCTCAGCTTCTCAAATAGCTGGGGTTACAGGCGCCCACCACCATGCCCAGTTAATTTTTGTATTTTTAGTAGAGACGGGGTTTCACCATGTTGGCCAGCCTGGTCTCGATCTCCTGACCTCAGGTGATCCACCCACCTCAGCTTCCCAAAGTGCTGGGATTACAGGCGTGAACCACCTCCCCCATCCCCAAATGCCAGTGTTTCAAAGTGGTTTTACAATTTACATTCGCACCAGCAGCATGAGCGTTCTGTCGTGCCAGATTCTTTCCAACGTTTGTTATTGTTGGTCTCTTTCATTTTAGGCATTCTGATGGGTGTGTAATGATAGCATGTTGTTGACTTATTGAGCTTTTCATACAAGGCGAGCCAGTGAGGCTGTGCACACTTTCAGATCTCACTGGCCATCTAGACCTCCTCTTTTGTGAGACATCTATTCAAGTCTTTTGTCTATTTTCTATTTGGCTGGATTTTTCTTGTTCTGTTCTTTTCTTTTTTGTTTTTTTTTGAGACGGAGTTTTGCTCTTGTTGCCAGGCTGGAGTGCAACGGTGCAATCTCGGCTCACCGCAACCTCCGCCTCCCAGGTTCAAGCCATTCTCCTGCCTTAGCCTCCGAGTAGCTGGGACTACAGGCATGCGCCACCACGCCTGGCTAATTTTGTATTTTTAGTAGAGACGGGGTTTCACCATGTTGATAAATTGGACTATATGAAAATTAAGAAATTCTGTATTGCTTGAGGCAATTAACACACAAAAAAAAGAAAGAAAATTAAGAAATTCTGTTCAACAAAGATACCACTGAAACAGTAAAAAGTCAACTCTGGGTGAATATTTGCAGCTGACAACAAACTCTTATCCAAAAACTCCTACAAATCAATTAGAAAAACCCAGCCAGGCCAGGTGCAGTGGCTCACGCCTGTAATCCCAACACTTTGGGAGGCCAAAGAGGGTGTATCACCTGAGGTCGGGAGTTCGAGACCAACCTGGCCAACTTGCTGAAACCCCATCTCTACAAAAAATACAAAAATTAGCCTGATATGGTGGTGGGTGTCTGTAGTCCCAGTTGCTTGGGAGGCTGAGGCAGGAGAATTGCCTGAACCCAGAAGGTGGAGGTTGCACTGAGCCAAGATGGCACTACTGCTCTCCAGCCTGGGTGAAAGCACAAGACTCTGTATTAAAAAAAAAAAAAAAAAAAAAAAAGCCGGGCACAGTGACTCGGGCCGGTAATCCCAGCACTTTGGGAGGCCGAGGTGGGCGAATCACAAGGTCAGGAGTTCAACACCAGCCCCAACATGGTGAAACCCCGTCTCTACTAAAAATACAATTAGCTGGGCATGGTGGCGCATGCCTGTCATCCCACCAACTCAGGAGGCTGAGGCAAGAGAATTGCTTGAACCAAGACCCGGGAGGTGGAGGTTGCAGTGAGCCGAGATCACACCACTGCATTCCAGCCTGGACTGCAGAGGAGAATGCCTCAAAAACAAAACAAAACAAAGCAAAACAGACAAAGAAACCTTTGTTTTCTTTCCTCCTTTTCCCCAGTCTGAAGGTGTAAATTTGAAACAAAGTGCAGATGTGTTTCCTGTCACCTTGAAATCTAGCCTACACATTTTCAGAATGCTAGCCTCCTCTCCTTTTCTTTTCTCATCCTTTTTTTTTGATAGAGTCTCACTTGGTCACCCAGGCTGGAGTGCAGTGGCGCGATCTCGGCTCCCTGCAACCTCCGCCTCCCGGGCTCAAGAGATCTTCCTGCCTCAGCCTCCTGAGTAGCTGGGACGACAGGCTCACATCACCATACCCAGCTCATTTTTGTATTTTTTGTAGAGGCGGGGTTTTGCCCATTGGCCAGGCTGGTCAACGCCTGACCTCAAGTGGTCTAGCCGCCTTGGCCTCCCAAAGTGCTGGGATTACAGGCGTGAGCCACCGCGCCCGGTCTGTTTTCCCATTCAGTGCCTCCATGCCTCATGCACATTTACTTACCTAGCTACTTGCTAAACACACACCACACTCACTCATCTGGTCATATATTTCCTTAGTGTAAGGCCGGTTGCCTTGCTGGGAGCTCGGACGCAACCCCTCCCCTCTCCTTTTTTCCCTTTTACAAGCCCCGAGCAAGCTCAGACAAGCCCCGTGCAAGCCCAGACATGCTCGGGCACGTTCCCTTCTCCCTTGCTCGCACAGCCTGGTCTTCCCTTAAAGAGCCCAGTATACAAACAAGGTGCTGCAACCATAGCTTCTTAACAACCAATAGCAGCCGAGTCTTAACAACCAATAGCAGGCAAGTAATTCCAACCAATAACAGGCCAAGTCCTAGGTCAAGGCTTGTAACTTACCCAATAGCAGTCTTGCTCTCCCACAACCAATCAAGCTGTTTCACTCCCTATAAAAACCCCTAAGAGGAGTCCACACGTTCTTTGGCCCTTCCTGTTCGAACGGTGGCACTTCACCCGGGAGCCTGAATAAATTCCTTTGCATTGGGTTATTTTGGTGCTGGCCTCAGTTTCTTCGTTTTATCCTTGGAAACAAACCTTACACTTAGAAGCTTCAGAGCACTGATACGGACCAGATACCTCCAGCCAGGACGGCACCAGCCCCTTCAGCAGATGGAACAGTAATTCAAGGCATGCCATTGGAGGGAGTCACGCCACCTGACACCTCCCAGCGTGTCTGCCTGTTCTGCATTCCAAAGCCTCTCTTTAAAAAACCCTGCATTCTCTCCACAGACTGAAGAGTGTCAATGTTTGGAAAGGGTTATACTCACTCCTCCCTTGCTGGCACGGATAATCTCATCTCGCTCTTTTAGTCACACCTCACTCTTGTTACATATGCTACTGCTGCTTTCTTTCTTTCTTTCTTTCTTTTTTTTTAAATAGAGATGGGGTTTCACCGTGTTGGACAGGATGGTCTCAATCTCCTGACCTCGTGCTCCACCCGCCTCAGCCTCCCAAAGTACTGGGATTACAGGCGTGAGCCACCGCGCCCCGCCATATGGGCTTCTTTTTATAAGAGGTAAGCAGCCAGACCTTTTGCTGGTTACAAATCGGTATGAATTGGAGTATACCCTCTGTTTATTTAGGTCTTCCTTAATTTCTTTTTTTTTTTTTTTTTGAGGCGGAGTTTTGCTCTTGTTGCCCAGGCTGGAGTGCAATGGTGTGATCTCTGCTCGTCGAAACCTCCACTTCCCGGGTTCAACTGATTCTCCTGCCTCGGCCTCCCAAATTGCTGGGATTACAGGCACGCACTACCATGCCCAGCTAATTTTGTATTTTTAATAGAGACGGGGTTTCTCCATGTTGGTCAGGCTGGTCTCGAACTCCTGACCTCGGGTTACCTATCCTCAGCCTCCCAAAGTGCTGGGATAACAGGTGTGAGCCTCCTCCCCCAGCAAGTCTTCCTTAATTTCTCTCAATTATGCTTTGAAGTGGTTAGTTAAGACGTCTTGCCTAACTTTGTTAGTTTTACATCTAGGTGTTTAATTTGTGAAAGGAAAATAAAAACTCAGGACCTCAGTTCACTATACCAAAAAAAAAAAAAAAAATTCAATTGAATGTTGAGCCATGCAAGCAACTGCCTTTCCTTTTGTTCCTAAACAGATAGCTACAGATAAAAAGGTTCTAAACTTAGCTGGGCGTGGTGGCTCACACCTGTAATCCCAACATTTTGGGAAGCCGAGGCAGGTGGTTACCTGAGGTCAGGAGTTCGAGACCAGCCTGGCCAACATGGTGAAACCCTGTCTCCACTAAAAATACAAAAATTAGCCAGGTATGGTGGCGGGCGCCTGTCATCTCAGATACTTGGGAGGCTGAGGCAAGAGAATTGTTTGAACCCAGGAGGCAGAGAATGTAGTGAGCCAAGATAGCACCACTGCACTTCAGCCTGGGTGAAGGAATGAGACTCTGTCTTGAAAAAAAAAAGGTTCAATATCTCCAGTCTACGTTCACCTTATCTTGTTTCAATATCTTCACTCTGTGTTCACCTTATCTTGTGTGAAGTGCTGATTTACTAAGCACAAGTGTCAGAGAAACTCCATCCTGAATAAGGGCTTTGTCAAATGAGGCTGAGACCTACTGGGCTGCATTCCCAGGAGGTTAAGGCATTCTTAGTCACAGAATGAGATAGGAGGTGGGCACAAGACACAGGTCGTAAAGACCTTGCTGATAAAACAGATTGCAGTAACGGGGTGCAGTGGCTCATGCCTGTAATCCCAGCACTTTGGGAGGCGGAGGTAGGCAGATCACCTGAGGTCGGGCGTTCAAGACCAGCCTGACGAACATGGAGACACCCTGTCTCTACTAAAAATACAAAATTAGCCAGGTGTGGTGGCGCATGCCTGTAATCCCAGCTACTCGTGAGACTGATGCAGGAGAATCGCTTGAACCCGGGAGGCGGAGGTTGCAATGAGCCAAGATCACACCATTGCACTCCAGCCTGGGCAACAAGAGCAAAACTCCAGCTCAAAACAAACAAAAAACCCACCACCAATAACAAGAAAACAGGTTGCCGTAAAGAACCCAGCTAAAACCCATCAAAATCAAGATGGGAACCAGAGTGACCTCTGGTCATCCTCACTGCCACACTCCCACCGGCGCCATGACAGTTTACAACTGCCATGGCAACATCAGGAAGTTACCCTATGTGGTCTCAAAGGGGGAAGCATGAATAATCTATGCCTTGTTTCTCATTTAATAAAAAAATAACTATAGAAATGGGCAACCAGCTGCCCTTCAGGCTGCTCTGTCTGTGGAGTAGCCATTCTTTTATTCCTTTACTTTCTTAATAAACTTGCTTTGGACTGGCCCTGAATTCTTTTTCTTTCCTTCCTTCCTTCTTTCCTTTCTTTCTTTTTGTTTTTTGAGATACAATCTCACTAGGCCCCCAGGCTGGAGTGCAGTGGCACGATCTCGGCTCACTGCAACCTCCACCTCCCAGGCTCAAGCAATTCTCCTGCCTCAACCTCCCAAGTAGCTGGGATTACGGGTGCCCACCACCACACGTGGCTAATTTTTGTATTTTTGTAGAGACGGGGTTTTACCATGTTGGTCAGGCTGGTCTTGAACTCCTGACCTCAGGTGATGCACCCGCCTTGGCCTCCCAAAGTGCTGGGATTACAGGCGTGAGCCACTGTGCCTGGCCTCCCTGAATTCTTTCTCATGGGAGATCTAAGAACCCTCTCTGGGGTCTGGATTGGGACCTCTTTCCAGTAACACTAGAGGAATACATAACTGACTCCCGGACTGCTCCTTTGCTCTTGTAACATGCGGGTTACCATACCCTCCCTCTTTCCCCTCCAGCCCACTTTTCTCCTTTAAATAAATATATGTATATTTTGAGACTGGGTCTCGCTCTATCACCCAGGGTGGAGTAAAGTGGTGCAATCATGGCTCACAGCAGCCTGGACCTCCTGGGCTCAATCGATCTTCATGCCCCAGCCTCCTGAGTAGCAGGGACTGCAAGCAGGTACCACCACACTTGGCTAATTTTTGTATTTTTTGTAGAGATGGGGTTTCACAATGTTAGCCAGGCTGGTCTCGAACTCCCAGGCTCAAGTAATCCTCCCGCCTTACCCTTCTCCTTTATTTTTATTTGTTTTGTTTTTGAGATGGACTGTTGCTCTGTCACCCAAGCTGGAGTGCAGGGGCTCGATCTCGGCTCACTGCAACCTCCGCCTCTTGGGTTCAAGCCTCCCGAGTAGCTGGGACTACAATCGCGTGCCACCATGCCCAGTTAGTTTTTTGTATTTTTAGTAGAGACGTAGTTTCACCATGCTAACCAGGATGGCCTGTCCCTTTAAGCCACCTTTTTTGTTAGAAAAGAGATGGTTTTGGGGTTGTTTTTTATTACAGATTTTTTTTTTTTTTTTTTTTTTGAGATGGAGTCCCGCTCTGTCACCAGGCTGGAGTGCAGTGGTTTGATCTTGGCTCACTGCAATCTCTGCCTCCCAGGTTCAACCAATTCTCCTGCCTTAGCCACCCAAGTAGCTGTTTCACCGTATTGATCAGGCTGGTCTTGAACTCCTGACCTCATGATCTGCCTGCCTCTGTCTCCCAAAGTACTGGGATTACAGGTGTGAGCCACCTTGCCTGACCTATTACAGGAAAATTTTTACTAAGATCCTTCACCTTTATTATTTGCCTAAAAATTATTTTTTAATAACTTCTGTATTACAATGACCTTGCTCAATTCACCTATTTCTAACAGTTTCTTGAGTATCTACAAATAATGACTATAAGAGTTAAAGTTGCCGGGTGTGGTGGCTCATGCCTGTAATCCTAGCACTTTGGGAGGCCGAGGTGGGTGGATCCCCTGAGGTCAGGAGTTCAAGACCAGCCTGGCTATCATGGTGAAACCCCATCTTTAAAAAAAAAAAAAAAAAAAAAAGAGTTATAGCAAGAGGAGGGAAACACAAACAGTGACTCAACAGTCAGAGACAGGTTTATTTTGGAGAATAAACCTGAGAGGGGCTTCTGGCTGATTTCCATCAGGGGTGCTCTCTCTTACAGGCTAAGAGTGTTGTTTTTTTTTTTTTTTAGGGTGAGAGGGCTTACTATAAGCTAAGAATGTTTCTGTGTTGGGGAGAAGTTTATAGGGGAAATGGAATGTCTCTGGTCTGAGGGGAGGTTATCTTGGGGCTGACGTCCCTCCGGCTGATGGGAGGTTATCTCAGGGCTGGCATGTCTCTGGTCGGGGAGGGGTTTAGAATGTTTCTGGTCAGAGATGTTATTTGTGATTTATGATCATGCTGACCTTAGCCATAAGGCTGATGCCCTTTGAATTTAGGCAATTTTTGGCCGGGCGCAGTGGCTCATGCCTGTAATCCCAGTACTTTGGGAGGCCAAGGCGGGTGGATCACAAGGTCAGGAGTTCGAGACCAGCCTGAACTCTCCATCTCTACCTAAAATACAAAAATAAGCCGTGTGTGGTGGCACATGCCTGTAATCCCAGCTACTCAGGAGGCTGAGACAGGAGAACTGCCTGAACCTGGGAGGCAGAGGTTGCAGTGAGCCGAGATCATGCCACTGCACTCCAGCCTGGGTGACAGAGTGAGACTCCATCTCAAAAAGAAAGGAAAAGAATTTAGGCAGTTTTTAATCAGGGTGAACTTTAAAATGACAGTGCTTGACCAAGATGGCGATGCTCCTGCCCTGTCAATGACAGTTTTGTGTCCTCCTTTCCAGCTTTATTGTCACCTTATTACATTGGCTAAGACTTCCCCTATACTACTGAAAGGAAATAATTCTTACCTTGGTTTTGATCTCAAAAGGGAGGCTTTTTATATTGTGCCGTTAAGCATGACACTTACTGTAGGTTTTTGTAGCCACAGTTTATCAGATTAAGGAAGTTTCCTTTCATGCCTAGTTGCTGAGAGTTTTTATTGTAACTGAATGTTGGCAAATTGAATGATTTTCTGCATCTACTGAGACGGTAAGTGATTTTTCTTCTTTATTCTGTGAGTGTGGTGAATTGTGTTGCTTGATTCTTTTATTTTGCTTTGTTTTGTGACAGGGTCTGGCCCGGTCATCCAGGCTGGGGGCAATGGTATGATCATGGCTCACTGCAGCCTCCACATCCCAGGCTCAAGTGATTCCCACCTCAGCTTCCCGAGTAGCTGGGACTACAGGTGCATACCACCATGTCTGGCTAATTTTTGCATTTTCTAGTAGAGACAGGGTTTTGCCATAATGGCCCAGCTGGTGTCAAACTCCTGGGCTCAAGTGATCCATAGGCTTCAGCTTCCCAAAGTGCTAGGATTACGGGTGTAAGCCTTGATTTTCTAATGTTCAGCCAGTCTTGCATTCCTGGAGCAAACTCACATTGGTGGGGATGAATTTGTTTTGCTTTCTGTATCCCTGGATTTGGTTTGCTCATGTTTTGTTTCATCTCTGTTCGTGAATCAAATACCCCTAAATTTTTCCTTCTTGACTTTTTTTTTTGCCAGGCTTTGCTTTCAAGGTTATGCTTGCTTCTTCAAAGACATTGAGCAGTATTTCCTCTTTTCTGTTCCCTGGAAGTTTGTGTAAGACTGGTATTTTTTCTTTCATCAGGTTTCAAAGAATTCACTGAGGAAGAGTTCTGGGCCTGGAGTCACTTCCTCTAGCCCTGTGGGAATCTCACTGTTGTTTTAATTGGCAGTGTTTATTTATGAGTAGGCTTGAGAACTTTTTGTCTGTTGAAACAGCCATTTGTAGTTTTCTTTCTGTGAACAATGAGTCACATCCCTATGTGTATTTTTACTGGATATTTGGCCTTTTTTTTTTTTTTTTTTTTTTTTGAGACTCATTCTGTCGCCCAGGCTGGAGTGCAGTGGCGCGATCTCTGCTCACTGCAACTTCTGCCTCTTGGGTTTAAGCGATTCTCCTGCAGCTGGGATTACAGGCACCTGCCACCAAGCCCGGCTAATTTTTGTATTTTTAGTAGAGACGGGGTTTCACCATGTTGGTCAGGATGGTCTCAATCTCTTGACCTTGATCACCTTGTTAGCCAGTCTGGTCTTGAACTCCTGACCTTGTGATCCATCTGCCTCGGCCTCCCAAAGTGCTGGGATTACAGGCGTGAGCCACCGTGTCCAGCCCTTGAAACTGTTTTTCTCCAGGTTTTTCATCGGTCTTTTGTTGTTGATAATAGAGAGGAGATCTTACCATGTTGCCCAGGTTGGTCTCAAACTCCTGGGCTCAAGTGATGTGCCTACCTGAGCACCTCAAAGTGCTGGGATCACAGGTGTGAGCCATTGTATTTGGCTTGATGTTAAAAAAAAAAATCTTAAAAGACCAGTAAAGGCTGAGCACAGTGGCTCATGCCTATGATCCCAGCACTTGGAAGATTCAGGTGGGTGGAGTGCTTCAATTCAGGAATTTGAGCCTGAGCAACATGGCAAAACCCCATCTCTATTTTTTAAATATTTTTTTAAATCAAATTTTTTTTTTTGCCAGGCACAGTGGCTCACACCCATAATCCCAGCACTTTGAGAGACTGAGATGGGTGGATCACCTAAGGTCAGGAGTTCGAAACCAGCTGACCAACATGGTGAAACCCATCTCTACTAAAAATACAAAAATTAGCTGGGTGTGGTGGTGCGCGCCTGTAGTCCCAGCTACTTGAGAGGCTGAGGCGGGAGAATCACTTGAACCTGGGAGGCGGAGATTGCAGTGAGCTGAGATTGTGCCACTGCACTCCAGCCTGAGCGATAGAGTGAGACTTTGTCTCAAAAAAAAGAAAAATATTTAAATAAAAATAAAAAACTAAATTTAATTTTTTAATTTTTACATGTTCTTATTTATTAGTTTTTCTTTTATGCCTTTCTGGTTTTATGACATACCTAAAAAGGCCTACCCCACTCTAAGAACATAAAATTTGCTCATGTGATATTTATATGGTTTCATTTTGAGGGTTTTTTTGTTTGTTTATTTGAGACAGAATCTTGCTCTGGAGTGCAGTGGTGCAACCTCGGTTCACTGTAACCTCCATCTCCTGGGTTCAAGTGAGTCTCCCGCCTCAGCCTCCCAAGTGGCTGGGATTACAGGTGCTTGCCACCAGGCTGGGCTAATTTTTACATTTGGAACGTCAGTACTTCAGTATCTCCATCTGTAAAACTGGTATAATCACAGCTCCCCTTCTGGAGAGAATTATGTAACTTAACGCATGTTAAGCAATAGAATAGCACCCGGCCCAGCAGATGCTGTTCCTGTTGTATTAAGACATATATTTGGCTTAAGGGAAGTTCTGTGAAAGGGTAATGTGTACAAAGAGACCCCCACATGCTGAAGGAGCCAAGAAACTGAAGAAGGAAGCAGACAAATCCAGTTTGTTGGCGTGGCATGATTCATTAGGGGAAACTTACAGACAGAAGTATGGTCTTGGGCAGCCACAAGACACATAATACTCCACACTGCAAACCCCCAGACCCAGGACTTACATTTCGGGGGAAATACATGTACTCTGGAAGGAATGTGTAAGTGGCCATAGGTGTCACAGCCTGTGATTTGTGCAACAGCATCCAGGGTGATTTTGAAGGAAATGTACAGTGAATAGGTGTTTCTGCATAATGGGTAATACATCAACTAGACAGTTTGGAGGCATTCCCAGTCTCCGGGTTAGATGTTACATGGTGAATTAGCATTTAACATAAAGTCACTTTTGTCCTCACAAAAGAGTATCCATTCCCATTTTATTCAGTGGTTTTTTTTTTTAATCTGTTTGCTTTTATCAAAAATGTGTGTTAATGGCTGGGTGTGGTGTCTCACACCTGTAATCCCAGTACTTTGGAAAGCCGAGGCAGGTAGAACACCTGAGGTCTCAGGTTCAAGACCAGCCTGGTCAACATGGTGAAACCCCATCTCTACTAAAAATACAATAATTAGCTGGAAATGGTAGCAGGCGCCTGTAGTCTCAGCTACTTGGGAGCCTGAGGCAGGAGAGTTACTTGAACCCAGGAGGCGGAGGTTGCAGTGAGCCAAGATCATGCCATTGCCCTCCAGTCTAGGGAACAAGAACAAAACTCATTCTAAAAAAAAAAAAAAAAAAAAAGAGGCCAGGCATGGCTTGGTGACTCACGCCTATAATCCCAGCACTTTGGGAGGCCGAGGAGGGCTGATCACCTGAGATCAGTAGTTCAAGACCAGCCTGACCAATATGGTGAAACCCTGTCTCTACTAAAAATACAAAAATTAGATGAGCATGGTGGTGGGTGCCTGTAGTCCCAGCTACTTAGGAGGTTGACACAGGAGAATTGCTTGAACCCGGGAGGCGGAGGTTACAGTGAGCCAAGATCGTGCAACTGCACGATCACCTGAGGTCAGAAGTTCAAGACCAGCCTGACCAACATGGTGAAACCCTGTCTGTACTAAAAATACAAAAATTAGCCAGATGTGGTGGCGGGCGCCTGTAATCCCAGCTACTCAGGAGTCTGAGGCACGAGAATCCCTTGAACCCGGGAGGCAGAGGTTGCAGTGAGCTGAGATCACGGCACTGCACTCCAGCTTAGGTGATAGAGTGAGGTTCTTTATTTTTCCTTTACTGCTTTGTGTGTGTGTGTGTGTGTGTGTGTGTGTGTGTGTGAGAGAGAGAGAGAGAGAGAGAGAGAGATGGCGCCCAGGCTGGAGTCCAGTGATGCGATCCCAGCTCACTGAAACTTCTGGCTGCCGGGTTCAAGCGATTCTCCTGCCTTAGCCTCTCAAATAGGTGGGATTATAGGTGTGTGCCACCATGCCTAGCTAATGTTTGTATTTTTAGTAGAGGTGGGGTTTCACCTTGTTGGTGAGACTGATCTCGAACTCCTGACCTCGAATGATTGGCTGGCCTCAGCCTCCCACCTTCTGGAAAATTTTTCCTGACAAGAAACCCAAGCGGCACTCAGGGAATTGGAGGAACACACTTTATTAAGCTGGTGGGCCCAAAAGGGTTCACACCCAAAAGTCTGGACCCCAGCTAAGAAAAGTACACAGTAGGTAAAGGGGAAGGGAAGTAACTCAGAACTTTAGACAACGCAGCAGGTTTCAGACAATGCAGCCGTTTTCCTTAAGGCTTTTCAGTTAGTAAGCAATAAATTGAGGCACAGAAGCAGAAAGAGGCAGTTACTAATAAAAATAGGGTCAGTTTTAAAAATAGGGACGGTTGCTGACAATGTGCTGACAAAATCCTGGGCAAAATTTCCACTTCACCCAAAGTATTGGGATTACAGGCAGGAATCACTGTGCCCAGCCTCCTTTACTAACTTCTTAAATAAGGTACTTTATTTATTTTGGTTTTGTTTGTTTTTGAGACAGAGTCTCGCTTTGTCACCCAGGCTGGAGTGCAGTGGTGGGATCTTGGCTCACTCCAACCACTGCCTCTCAAGTTCAAGCAATTCTTATGCCTCAGCCTCCCAATCTGCTGAGATCACAGGTGCCCACCACCACACCTGGCTAATTCTTTTGTATTTTTAGTAAAGACAGGGTTTCACCATGTTGGCCAGGCTGGTCTTGAACTCCTGACCTCAGGTAATCCACCCATCTCGGCCTCTCAAAGTGCTGCGATCGCAGGCGTGATCCACTGTGCCTGGCCTGTTTATTTTGATTCTTATTTTTTATGTTAACTATTTAAGCAATGAATTTTCCTCTGATCCCTGCATTAGCTGTACCCTGTAGGGTCTGATCTGTGCTGATTACAGCGTTACTTGAAGATGCTGCCCTTTGTGTGTTGATTCCCTCTCTGTAACAAGATGTTTCAAGAGCCAGCTGTAAGAGTCTCTGATGGACTGGGAATGCACATTGGATGGCTCTGCTGGTGATGCAGAATGGATGTGGGGGCAGGGTCTATGCAAATCCACCAGGGCGAGATGAGCAGGGAGGGAGAGGAATGGGCTTCCTCCAGGGGCCTCAGCAACCAAGGAAGCCTCCGCACTACCTCCAGGAAGGGTCAGATGTGCATTTTCCAAAGCGTATTGCATTATGAATGGGGAGTGGACTGTGGTGGTGCCGGCAGCAAAAAGACTGAAAAGAGATAAGGAAGTGGAGCCAGGCTGAAGCACACAGCTGGAGGGGAGAGCAAGGGTTCCATGAGAAGCACAGGAGGAAGGCGAGGCGGGCACGGGAGAGCTTCCAGCTGCCTCAGGCTGACTTCCATCTGGCACATTGAGTCCAGGGTGCATGTAAACCGTGTCCAGACGCTCTGGAGGTGCTTGCGGGGGTTGGTCAGGTATGTGAGTCTGAGACTCCAGACAGCTTGGCCAAAGCCAACATGGTGATCCATCAGTTCACAAGTGGTGACCGAGCCTTCTTGGGTGGGTGGCAGCCCCAGGGTTGGCCGAGGGTCCAGGGAGTGCACCCTCACTCTGCAGGTGAGCCAGAATCAGGCACCATGGAGCCATGGTGGCACCCTGCTTGGGGCAACAGGAGCCCCTTTTCCTCTCCCTGACACTCAAAGTTGTCATGCTCTGTGGGTGCCGCTGGGAGGCGCTGATGGGAGAGACTGGCCAGTCTTCCCAGGTGAGCTCCAGACAGCCTCCCTGCATCCTGGCCCAGGTGCGGGTGTGGTCTGGGAGCACAGAGCCGGGTTGCCACCATGGGGCACCTGAGGTTCGTGCCTAGCAGCTTCCTCCTCCTTTGGTTTCCTTTTCCTTTTTGGCCCAAAGTGTTTGGGACTAGTGGCTGCTACCGACAGCTCTCAAGGTGGCCCCACACGCCTGAACCAAGCACCTCTCCCCAGCCCTCCCATGCCCATGAAGACTTCTCAGGGGGGCCCATTAAGAGCTGGACTGGGACCTTGTTAAACTGCAAGGGGAGATGCTCTGTCACCCTGCAGGCCTTGAAGTTCAGCTGAAGCCACTGGGACCATGGCCTGGGAGCCCGTCTAGGGTGAGGCTACCACACGGAGGGGCCTGCTGGTGTGAGATGGCCTCTGGATCCCACCACACTGAAGCACTCCAGAGACTCCCTTCTTCTCTCTAAACCCACCATTTCTGCACCCTGGACCTTGACCCAGCCCAGCTGTTTTCAAAGATGTGTTTTCCACTCCCAAAGCCAGATCCCGGGAGAAGCTGGTGGTCCCGCATCTGCCTGAGATCTGGCAGCAGCCCACGAGAGTCGTGCTGATGGCAGGTCTGCCCATGTGGTGGGCCGGCCTGGCCCCCTCATCTCAAAGTGAGTCACCTTTTGCTCCCAGACCCTCTTTCTAGCATGCCAGATCACCCCTTCCAGCCACACAATCAAGCCCAAATTAGGAATGAGCCCCATCCAGCCCCTCTCCCACACACGGTCTCCAAAGTAATCCCTGGAACCCATGATTAGACCTTATATGGCAAAAATGACTTTGAAGATGTGATTCAGTTAAGGGTTTGGAGACTACCCAGGTGGGCCCACTATGCCACCAAAATTCTCAAGTTGAAACCTAATCACCAATGTGATAGTATTAGCAGGTGGGGCCTTTGGGATATAGTTAGGTCATCTGGGTAGAGCTCTCACGAATGGGATTAGCACAGAGATCCCAGAGGCTGGGCACAGTGGGATACCCCTATAGTCCCAGCTACCGAGGAGGCCAAGGCAGAAAGATCTCTTGAGTATAGGAGTGAGCTATGATCACACCATTGCACCAGCCATGGTGACAGAGCGAGACCCTGTCTCTAAAGTAAATAAATAAGAGAGACCCCAGGGAGCTAGCTAGCTCCTTCCACTAAGTTAGAAGTTGCCATACATGAGGATATGTGCCCTCACAGGACAGCAAAGCTGCCAGCACCTTGATCTTGGACTTCCCAGCCCCTAGAACTGTGAGCAATAAATTTCTGTAAAATGATGTAAGCCACCCACTTTCCAGTATTTTTGTTATCGCAGCCCAGGCAGACTAAAACAACCTCTGTGGCACATTTGGGGTGATGTAGGAACACCCAATGTTCCCAGGAAACAGTGAGGGGCAGGCGTCCCAGGTCCCTCTAGTGAGATCCCCAGAGAGCGCCATGTACCCGCCCTGCAGCTGGCAAAGCTGTTTACGGAAGTTAGGGGCCTATTGGTTTAGAGCAGCGGTTCTCAGCCAGGGCGGATGTGGCACTGTCTTGAGACAGTTTTGGTTGTCATGACAGGGTGTGTGTGGTAGGGGGCGCTACTGCATCACACAGGCACAACATGCTACAGTGTGAGGACAGGGACAGCCCTCCAACAAAAAAGAATCATTTCATCCAAAACATGGATGGGAGCCAGGCGCCGTGACTCACGCCTGTAGTCCCAGCACTTTGGGAGGCCAAGGCAGGAGGACTGCTTAAAGCCAGGGGTTCGAGAACAGCCTAGACAACATGGTGAAACCCCATCTCTACAAAAAAAAAAAGCAAAAAATTAGTTGGGCGTGGTGACGCACAACTGTAGTCCCAGCTACTTGGGGGTCTGAGGTGGGAGGATTGCTTGAGTCCAGGAAATCGAGGCTGCAGTGGGCTGAGATTGCACCACTGCACTCCAGCCTGGGTGATAAAGTGAGCTGTCTCAAAACAAAAAAAAAATGAGTTGAGCATGGTGGCGTGCACAGTGGTTTGTGCCTATAGCCCCAGCTACCTGAAAGGCTGAGGCGGGAAGACGGCTTGACCCCAGGAGACAAAAGCTGCAGTGAGCTAAGATCGTGCCTGGGTGATAGAGCCAGACTGTCTCAATTAAAAAAAAAAAAAGACAGACAGGCCTGGCGTGGTGGCTCACACCTGTAATCCCAGCACTTTGGGAGGCTGAGGTGGGCGGAGCACGAGGTCAGGAGTTCGAGACCAGCCTGGCCAACATGGTGAAACCCTGTCTCTACTAAAGATACAAAAATTAGCTGGGCGTGGTGGCGGGCACCTGTAATCCCAGCTGCTTGGGAGGCTGGAGCAAGAGAACCACTTGAACCAGGGAGGCAGAGGTTGTAGTGAGCTGGCATCGTGCCACTGCACTCCAGCCTGGACGACAGAGCGAGACTCCACCTCAAATAAATAAAGAAAGAAAGAGACAACCAGACTCTGTGGCAATGAGATACCAAATTATAAAGAGGACCCAAGGCCAAGCCAGGCAAGGGTTAATTCATGCACTCCTGTGCTTAAAGAACAAACTACGTCTTAACCACAAACGAAGATTTCCTTTTTCTCTAACAGCTAAACAAGCACTGGCCTGAAGCAACGTTAACCCCCTTTGCAGCCCATCCAGCTCACAAATGCTGACTCACTGATCCTCTGTTCCTGCAGCCATAACTGCAGCTCTCACGTGAGAACAATGTCAGTGACTTTCTCCTGATACGAGATCATTGACCATGAACTGGCTTTGGCTGGTTTTCAGAGGCTGTTTACTTGTATGCCTTCAGGCTGGGGGCTAATTGCAATACATTTCATTTTATTTTTAATTAATTAATTATTTTTAGATAGAGACGGGGTTTCTCCATGTTGGGCAGGCCCCTGATTTTCTTTTTTTGAGATGGAGTCTCGCTCTGTCACCCAGGCTGGAGTGCAGTCGCATCATCTTGGCTCACAGCAACCTCCGCCTCCTGAGTTCAAGCAATTCTCCTGCCTAGGCCTTCCAAGTAGCTGGGATTACAGGCCCCCAACACCGTGCCCAGCTAATTTTTATATTCTTAGTAGAATCAGGGTTTCACCATGTTGGCCAGGCTGGTCTCGAACTCCTGACCTCAAGTGATTCACCTGCCTCAGTCCCACAAAGTGCTGGGATTATAGGCGTGAGCCACCACACCCGGCCTTATAACACATTTTAACATTAAGTCTCCACTGTCTGCATCCTACAGTGAACATGGGTCCTAGGTTACATGCATGTTCGTTCAATATACATGTGTCGGGACCGCCTTCATGAATATTCATAGCTCTCCCTGTAACCTGTTGAATACGTATGTTTAGCCAACCCCTTCAGCATACAACTCCTGTCCCTCCTTAGAAGTGCTTGTCTCTGGTCTCTGCCAAAGGCTATGCTTTTGAAAGTGGCAGATGGCTACCCTGAAGGCTGTAACCCTTTATAACAAATGAATTTGCCACAGTGGCTCATGCCTGTAATCCCAGCACTTTGGGAGGTTAAGGCGGGGGGATCACTTGAGGTCAGAAGTTCAAGACCAGCCTGGCCACATGGTGAAACCCCATCTCTACTAAAAATACAAAATGAGCCAGATGTGATGGCACATGCCTGTAATCCCAGCTACTCAGGAGGCTGAGGCAGAAGAATCGCTTGAACCTGGGAGGCAGAAGTTGCAGAGAGCTGAGATCGTGCCACTGCACTCCAGCCTGGGCAACAGAGTGAGACTCTGTCTCAAAAAAAAAAAGAAAGAAAGAAAGTCGGGGATATGGGCAGAGCTTCAGGAAGAATAGCTAATGAACTCCAGGCTTAATACCTAGGTGATGGATTGATCTGTGCAGCAAACCACCAATATACATGTTTATCTATGTAACAAGCCTGCACATTCTGCATATGGACCCTGAACTTAAAATAAAAGTTGAAGGAAAAAAAAAAAAGAAATAGTCTTGTTGGGCATAGTGGCTCACACCTGTAATCCCAGCACTCTGGGAGGCCGAGGAGGGAGGTTAGCTTGAGACCAGGAATTCAAGATTAGCCTGAGCAGCATAGCAAGACCCTGTCAATTAAAAAAAATTTTTTTAATTGGCCAGGTATGGTGTGGCACTCATGCAGTCCCAGATATTTGGATGGCTTGAGCCCAGGAGGTTGAGGGTGCATGAGCCATGATTGAACCACTGCCTGAATGACACAGCAAGACTCTGTCTCAAAAAAGTAAAAAAAGAAAGAAAGAAAGAAAGAAAGAAACGAAAGAAGAAAGAAAAGTATCCTTTCCAAATGTATAAATTGTGTGATTTTTCAGTTAACCAGCACGCAGGACCAGGGCCAGCCACACTAGTGATATGGGCCGAGGGTGGTGGGCTGTGGGGGGCGGGGGTGGTCTTGCCTCTGTCCAGCGGTGGCCTGGCTGAGGTTAGGCAGGTCTGTGAGCCTCAGTTTCCCCGCCTCCATGCAGGTGCAGTGTGGAGAACCATAGGACCCTGGTGCATGCACCGCTCTGTTCACTGGCCGAGGGTCCCCTCCCCAACTCAGAACCATGGAATCAGGCCACGGTCCACCTCTTGTTTAATCTGGGGCTGGAGGATATACACAGGTTGAGAGGGTGGGAGAGTGGCCTGGGCAAGAGGCCCTCGAAGGGATAGAGGGGCCAGTTCGAGGCCACAAGGAGCTCTGGGAAAGGAGGTCAGGGAGGAGGCTCAGCCTCCCATCTGCCCAGCTGGTCTCCGCCACCTCTTCCACGCTCAGCTGGACTCCCCTGCCAGGGGTCCAGATCCTGACAGAGTACTGAGTCCCCCAGCCACGTCCGGCCTCGACACAGGATCCATGAGGGGACTGGACCTCAGCTCTGGACAGAGCAGTGTCTCAGTAGCCTGCAGCCTCCCCACCCTTCCTCAGGTCCGATACGGCATACACACAGGCCCCCTCCTGGGACACGGCCTGGACCACGTTCAAGAAGAAGGGCCTCTGGGTTTGGTTCTGGCCGCGGTCTTGGAGTCCCCTCTGCACCTCCTGGAGAGGAGAGAAAGCAGGTTCACAGGGGAGGACAGCTCAGCCCATCTCCAGAAGGGAGAGGCCTCTGCAAGAAATGAGAAAAACCATCCAAGGCAAGCCTGAGAGGAAGAGGGCCTGAGGACACAGGGAGTGGGGAGGACCAGGTGGGAGCACAGATGAGAGCCGAAGTCCAGCAGAGGAGAAGCTCAGCCTCCAGGGATTAGGCACGGAGGACACCACCCGGGCCCGAAGACCTCCAGATGCGAGTTCATGTCTGTCCTGGATCCAATGACATCAGGGCTTTGAAGTGCAAATCTGACTTCAGGGGGCTTTCAATGGAGGATGTGGCTTCTCAAGACTTGGACATTGAGGCCAGATGCAGTGGCTCACACCTGTAATCCCAATACTCTGGGAGGCTGAGGAGGGAGGATCACTTGAGGCCAGGAGTTTGACACCAACCTGGGCAACACAGCAAGATCTTGTCTCTCAAAAAAAAAGGAAAGCCAGGTGTGGCGATACATACCTATAGTCTTAGCCACTTGGGAGCCAAGGCAGGAGAATCACTCAAGGCCAGGAGTTTGAGAACAGCAAGAGCAACAAAGCAAGACATTGTCTCTACAAGAAAACCACAAATTGGGCTAGGTGTGGTGGCTCACACCTGTAATCCCAGAACTTTGGGAGGCCGAGGCAGGAGGATCTTTTGAGCTCAGGAGTTCGAGACCAGCCTGGGCAACATAGCGAGATCGCGTCTCTATTAAAAAACAAAATTTAAAAAAAATAAAAATAAAAATTAGTCGGGTGTGGTGGCGCTATGCCTGTAGTCCCAGCTACTCAGGAGGCTGAGCAGGAGGATCCTTTTAAGCCTAGGAGTTTGAGGCTGCAGTGAGCCTTGATTGTGACACAGAACTCCAGCCTGGGCAACAGAGCAAGACTGAAACCGCCTTTGCAAAATTATGACTGAGATAGTGAAAGAGATCTAACTTAACTGACTCCATCTTGAGTCTAACCTCCAAGCTATCCTGTTCATTCCTGGGCGTAGGCTGAACTAACTTTGGGAGAAACTTCATTTATAGTTTAAACACAGATGGTAACAGCCCTTTCCCAAAGCAGACCTCCTTGCCTGGGGACTAGATTGCCTTTGTGGACTAACATTAGCCATAAGATTAGAAATTATGGTTTAGGAGTCATGCATCCGAAGTTTACAAGATTCTGACCCTCCCTAAACTGTTCCTAAGATTAGTGCTTGAGATATTTTGTAGATCCTGTACTTGATGGATCAGCTGGCACCATCCAGTTTGATTAACTGGCTTATCTGATCTTGTGCCCCTGACCCAGAAACTGACAGCACAAGAAGACAGCTTCGACTCCCTATGATTTTATGATTTCCAGGGTTTTGGGGGGTTTTTGTTTTTGAGACAGAGTCTCGCTCTGTCACCCAGGCTGGAGTGCAGTGGCGCGATATCAGCTCACTGCAACTTCTGCCTCCCAGGTTCAAGCGATTCTCCTGCCTCCGCCTCCTGAGTAGCTGGAATTACAGATGCCTACCACTACGCCCAGCTAATTTTTGTATTTTTAGTGGAGACGGGTTTTCGCCATATTGGCCAGGATGGTTTTCTGACCTCAGGTGACCCTCCCACCTTAGCTCCCAAAAGTGCTGAGATTACAGGTGTGAGCCACTGCACCCAGCCAACTCCGTATGACTTCATGCCTGACCAATCAGCACTCCTAGCTCACTGGCTTCCTCCAACCCACCAAGTTGTCCTTAAAAACACTGCTGTCCAGCCAGGCATGGTGACTCATGCCTGTAATCCCAGTGCTTTGGGAGGCTGAGGCAGGCAGATCACCTGAGGTCAGGAGTTCAAGACCAGCCTGACTAACATGGAGAAAACCTGTCTCTACTAAAAATACAAAAATTAGCCAGGCATGGTGGTGTGCATCTATAACCCCGGCTACTCAGAAGGCTGAGACATGAGAATTGCTTGAACCCAGAAGGCAGAGGTTGCAGATCATGCCACTGCACTCCAGCCTGGGCAACAGAGCGAGACTCTGTCTTAAAAACAAAACAAAAACAAACAAAAAAAACTCTGCTCCCCAAATGCTTGGGTAGACTGATTTGAGTAATAGTAAAACTCAGGTCTCCCGCCCAGCAGGCTCTGCCTGAATTACGCTTTCTCTATTGCAATCCCCCTATCTTGATGAATTGGCTCTGTCCAGGCAGCCGGCAAGGTGAACCCACTGGGCGGTTACAAGACCTTGTCTCAAAAAAATTTTTTTAAAAGACCTATGATCTCTGGCCGGGTGTGGTGGGAATAGCTGGGATGATAGGCAGATGCCTGTCATCCCAGCTATTTGGGAGGCTGAGGCAGGAGAATCGACTGAACCCTGCAGGCGGAGGTTGCAGTGAGCTGAGATTTTGCTACTGCACTCCAGACTGGTGACAGAGCGAGACTCCGTCTCAAAAAAAAAAAAAAGACCTATGATCTCAACTCACTATGTCAAGACCTTAGACACCCAGGAACCCACAAGTTTAGGGCCCTATTGATGGAGAATTCAGCTAGAATAAGGACCTGAATACCCAGGAATCCAAGGAAATTAGATCCCTAAGCTAAAAGCACCCACAGTCCTGCAGTGTGAGACACTCAGGGCATGGCGGCCTGCAGGCTCAGGCCCAAGACCCTGAATTTGTGGACCTTGAGGAAGTCAGAGACCAAAGTAGCCCCTAGCCTTGTGCTCGTTTCTTTTTTATGTATTTATTTATTTGAGACGGAGTCTCACTCTGTTGCCCAGGCTGGAGTGATCTTGGCTCACTGCAATCTCCACCTCCTGGGTTCAAGCAATTCTGTGCCTCAGCCTCTCCAGTAGCTGGGATTACAGGCACCCACCACCACACCTAGCTAATTTTTGTGTTTTTAGTAGAGACGGGGTTTCACCATCTTGGCCAGGCTGGTCTTGAACTCCTGACCTTATAATCCACCCACCTCAGCCTCCCAAAGTGCTGAGATTACAGGTATGAGCCACTGTGCCTGGCCACCTGTGCTTGTTTCAAAGATGCCAAGTACCTTGCCCCGGGGCGATGGTCCTCACACACTATCACTCTGTAAAGGAGTGCAAGTCCTACAGGACAGAGACCTTAGCTACCAGGGCCCCATGTTTCCAGATACCATTTAAGACTAATGACCTGAGAACTTGGCTAGGTGCAGTCACACACGCCTGTGATCCCAGCATTTTGGGAGGCCAAGGCAGACGGGTCACTTGAGGTCAGGAGTTCCAGACCAGCCTGGCCAACATGGCAAAACCCCATCTCTACTAATAATACAAAAATTAGCCGGGCATGGTGGTGTGGGCCTGTAATCCCAGCTAGTCGGGAGGCTGAGGCAGGAGAATTGCTTGAACTCAGGAGGCGGAGGTTACAATGAGCTGAGATCGCGGCACTGTATTCCAGCCTGGATGACAGAATGAAACTGTCTCAACAACAACAACAACAAACCAAAAAAAAAAAAAAAAAAAAAAAAAAGACTAATGGCCCCAGAACCTTACCCAGCAGGGCCTGAGATTCCAGGGACATCTAGGTACACAGGCCCTAGTGCTCCACACTCCTCAGGACCAGGGCCTCTGATCTGAGGTCATCAGGTGATGCCATGTGGCCTGAGCTGCTGACAGGGCAAGTGACGTCGTTGGAGCCCTGCACGTTTGGCTGTAAGTTCCCCATGCCTGCCATACTAATTGCCCACTCTCCTTCGACTTGAAGGCCAAGATCCTCACTGCTGAAGCCAAAGCTGGACTTTGAGCACTCAGAGACTCCATTTCTCAGAGTCCACTGGCCAGACTCCAAGACCCCCAGGATCAAAGACCCTCCTCGCCCTAGTCCCTGGGCCTTAGCTGTGAAGGCCCTTAGGGACCCAAAGTCTCCAACCCAGAGTTTAGGATTTACGCCATGGAAAGCTCTAGACCTGAGTAGCTGACATTCCAGCTCCCCAAGGGAGCTGAGAACCTTAGGTTTGTGAGTCACTGGATTCCATTAATCCCAGTCCCCAGACTGTCATCTCATCTCCCAAATTCTCAGCATTTCAGGTCCTCAGAGTGAAAGGTCCTGAGAATTGATATTCGCTAGGACAAAGGTCCTTCAGTCAAGAGTCAAGGGAAGGCCAGGCACAGTGGTTCAGGCCTGTAAGTCCAGCACTTTGGGAGGCCAAGGCAGGCAGATCACTTGAGGTCAGGAGTTCAAGACCAGCCTGGCCAACATGGGGAAACCTCGTCTTTACTAAAAATGCAAATATTAGTCAGCCATGGTGGCACATGCCTGTAGTCCTAGCTCCCTGGGAGGCTGAGGAGGAAAGATCACTTAAGCCTAGGAAGTCAAGGCTATAGTGAGCTGTGATCGCAACACTGCACTCCAGCCTGGGCAACAGAGTGAGATACTGTTTCAAATATATAGTAATAAATATATAGAGAGAGAGCAAAAATTACCACCAATACCCTAGTGCCCCAGAACAAAATCACTTTACAGACTCCCACAGGAAAAACAACCTCTGTTACAAATAAAGTTGCAAATTTAAGTTACAAACAACACAAGGAAAATGTCACCACAAGGGAGTCTGAGAGGCCACAGCCAGGAAAACTCACTTCTGAAAAATGGCATAAACCACAGACCAGAGACCAAGGCACTGAGATCCTTAGCCTGGGAGCAGCGTAGACAACACCCTGCTCTCTGTCCTGGAGGCCACAGATGGCTTCACCCATCAAGGTCCCCAACTTTTACGGCCCCCAAAGCTGAAGGGTACCTGGCCTAAGAATCTCAGTGACTGAGTTCCTTCCAGGTGGCTTTGGGTAGCATGGGCTTGGGGGGTGGGCTCTGCCCTAGGCATCCAGCTCGGACCTCAGCCTCACCTGGCTGAAGTTGGGCTCATACTCCACACAGCCCTTGCTGTTGACATGCAGGATGGGGGCTGCGATGGCCGCTCTCAGGTCAAAGCCAAGCCACAGCTTGTTCATGATGGCCTGGGAGAGAGATGAGGGATGCAGGGAGAAAGGCGGTACCCGCTACCCTCCATCAGCCCTCGCACCCCCACCCCAGGGAGAATCAGTATACTGCCCAGAAAGGAGAACTCGAGCCAGGAACCCCAGACTCACCTGGGCCACGGCAGAGACGATGAGCTCCCCACCAGACCCACCAATCACTAGCTTCGACCCCTGGGCTTTGTTGATCAAGATGGAGGGTACCATGGAGGACGGGGGACGCTCGCCTGGAACTGGGGGCTGGCACCTTCCGGGAGCTCCACCCATCCTGTCTCCATTCTCTGCTTGAGCAAACATGGCTTGGCCAGTGTGGTGACCTGTCCAGGGCTTAGCATGCAGCCCCAGCCCAGCACCCTCCCTTTCTCCCCTGGTGGGGGCCCTTGTGGAGCCCAGGTGGGAAGCCTTGTTCTCACCAGGTGCGAGGGCGGTGCCAGCGCCTTGGGGGCATCTCTCGCATAGGTCCAGGAGCTCATTGTTGAGAATGATGCCTGTCCGTGGTGAGTACACCATCGCTCCAAAGCTGCAGCCGTGGAGGCAGAGCCTGGGCTGGGGCCCAGGGCTCCCACCATACATTGCCTGCCCCACCCACCTTGCAGGACCCCCTCCTTTTACAGCCGCCCTGAAACACTCTGGAGCCACTATTCTCTCCCTGGTACCACCCAGGAGGGGCCCCCAAAGACCCACCTGTGCCCCCTTATAAGGGCACCCTTCTGAGTGAGGCCACCCATTCCCAGGTAAATCTCGGCTCGGGGCCACCCCTGCAGCAGCCTTTCCAGCCAGAGATGTCGGGGTGGGGGCCCCTTTTGAAATAGAGGAGGAGAAAAAGGGCAGAAGCAAGGTGTTGCCCCATGGAGACAAGTGAGGGGACATGGGGCTGGGGGGTGCAGGTCTAGGAGAGGAGGAGTGGCTGCCCGCCTTCCCCCAAGCCCCACGCACGGTGTGTTGATGGTGCTGGTGGCAGCCACGGCGCTACCATCCTCCCCCAGCACAGATACATGGGACGTGCCTGTCCCATGGCCCCAGGCCCTGGCCAGGCTGTAGCGGCCGAGCTGGTGGTCCCCCCGGCCATCGATCTGCTGGCGGATGAGCTGGGCCAGGGCCTCCCCCAGCAGGTCCCGGGAGGCGTTCTGGGGTGGGTGGGCAGGTGGCAGCGTCAGTGAGGGGCCAGGCAGGGCCCGCAGAACCAAGGGCAGGAGCTCAGCCCCACGGGGCCATCTCCAGTCTGTTCTTGACCTTGTGGCCAGGCCTCCCTCAAGCCCAGGCTAGGTCTGGACTCTGCCCACCCTCCAGGTCCTTTGAGATATGGTGCTGCTCCTGCACCTGACCCCTGTGACTGCCACCCCGAGGTCCCTTTCTGTCCCACCCTGGCCTAAAACCATATACATATCCCTCCATTCATGCCAAGTCCTGAACCAGGGAAGAGGGCAGCCCGCCAGCCCCGGCAACCTCAGCAACTTCACCTGGAGCTTCGGGTGGCTTCGAGGGTCCCCCAGTCTCCACCTCTGCCCCCTGGCAAACTTGAGTGTCTCCACGAGGTGGTGGTACACATTCACCCTCCCTTCAGGCCTGGCCACAGACTCTGCTGAGAAGTTGAACCCTAGGGAGGGGTTGGGGCACAGGTAGAGGTCACCCTATGTAATGCGTTGAATGTTGCCCCCCCCAAGAAAGATCCACTCACATCCTAATTCCCAGAACCCATGAATATTACCTTATATGTCATAAGAGTGACGATCACCTTAAGCGACAAAGTATGGTAAAGATTTTTTTTTTCTTTTTTGAAACAGTCTTGCTCTGTTGCCCAGGCTAGAGTGCAATGGCGCAATCTCAGCTCACTACAACCTCTGTCTCCCAGGTTCAAGTGATTCTTGTGCCTCAGCCTCCTGAGTAGCTAAGACTATAGGCGTTCACCACCGCACCCAGCTAGTTTTTTTTGTATTTTTAGTAGAGATCGGGTTTTGCCATGTTGTTCAGGCTGGTCTTGAACTCCTGGCCTCAAGTGATCTGCCTGCCTCGGTCTCCCAAAGTGCTGAGATTAAGGTGTGAGCCACCATGCCTGGGCTTTTGTGTTTTTCAGAGAGGGAATCTTGCTCTGTTACCCAGGCTGGAGTGCGTGGCATGATCTCGGCTCACTGCACTCTCCGCCTCCCGGGTTCAAGTGATACTCCTGCCTCAGCCTCCCAAGTAGCTGGGACTACAGTTGAGTGCCACGATGCCTGGCTAATTTTTGTATTTTTAGTAGAGATGCGGTTTCACCATGTTGGCCAGGCTGGTCTTCAACTCCTGACCTCAAGTGATTCACCTGCCTTGGCCTCCCAAAGTGCTGGGATTACAGGTGTGAGCCACCAGACCGGGCCCAAGGAGGGGATTATCCTGGATTATCTAGAGGTTCCCTGAATGTGATCACAGTGTCCTTGTAAGACAGACACATGGAGGCGAGGACACACAGAGCAGAGGAGAAACCAGTATGAACACAGAGGCAGAGACTGGAGTGTGGCAGCCACTAGAAGCAGGGAGAGGCTGTGAACATTGTCAAAATGGAGCTGCGGCCTGGTGGGGCGGCTCATGCCTGTAATCCCAGCACTTTGGGAGGGTCAGGCGGGCTGATCACCTGAGGTCAGGAGTTCGAGAACAGTCTCTCTCACATGGTGAAACCCCATCTCGATAAAAATACAAAAATTAGCCGGGCATGATGGCGGGTGCCTGTAATCCCAGCTACTGGGGAGGCTGAGACGGGAGAACAGCTTGAACCTGGGAGGCAGAGGCTGCAGTGAGCCGGATCATGCTCTTGCACTCCAGCCTAGGCAACAGAGTGAGGCTCCATTTCAAAAAAAAAAAAATACACTCTGAGAAATAGAGCCAAGGAAAGGCCATGAAGGGAAGATTCTCGTGCACAAGTGCCCTGTTCTCCGCCAGGTGCTGTGGCTCACGCCTGTAACCCCAGAACTTTGGGAGGCCGAGGCGGGCGGATCACCTGAGGTCAGGAGTTTGAGACCAGCCTGGCCAACGTAGTGAAACCCCGTCTCTACTAAAAAAAAAAAAATACAAAAGTTAGCCGGGCACTCCAGCCTGGGTGACAGAGCAAGACTCCATCTCAAAAAAAAAAAAAAAAAAAAAAAAGAGAGAGAAAGAGTTATATAATGATGATATAATGGACTCTGAGGACTCAAGGGGAAGGCTGGGAGTGGGTGAGGGATAAAAGACTACACACTAGGTACAGCTCAGGTGATGGTGCACCAAGATCTCAGAAATCGCCACGCACGTAGTTTACCCTAGCATGGGTCTTCCCACTGTGAGGCCCACTCTGGAATAAACATCATTTTCTTTGACAGCCTTGTTCTGTTTTTTATTTAGGTCACCAAGGTGAAGAAGAGATGCTCCCCTGGAGCCCAAGGGAATGCAGCCCTGTGGACACCTAGATACCGAGCTTTTGGCTTCCAGAGCTCTGAGAGAACACATTTCTGTTTTTGAAGCCACCAAGCTTGTGATTTGTAATGGCAGACAGAGGACACTAATATTAAGCCAGCACAGGCAGCCCCAGGCCTCGGCACTGCCGGAACCCCCCCGAAGGCTGCCTTGGGCTGCGCTGGGCTTCACTCCCCGGGTGCGCGCCCCTGATGGGCAGCTCACCACCTGCATAGCCCACCTGCTTCTGTGTCTGGGACTGGTCACCTAGTGGGAGGAAGACTCTGGACGAATGATGTCTCCCCTTCAGCAAAGCCTCATGTATGGGCCGAGCCAGAGGCCAGCTCTAAAACCCACCATCCTGGTTTCCACAGCCCTGTCTTTGCACTGTGGGTCTGTGAACCCGGTTTATGGAGGAGGCTGCACGAGGCTGTGGCTGGCCTTGGAGTCCAGGTTCCCAGGGGGCCAGGGCTCTGGGCAGCGGCTTTACCTCTCAGCACGTTGAGGATAAGGCTGAGAATGGCACCCCCTGCAGGCGACGGCGGTGAGTACAGGGTGTAGTCCCCCAGGGGCACCTCCAGGGCGTCCACCACCTCGGGCTGGAAATTGGCCAGGTCCTGCAGCGTCAGCCGGCTCCCTGGGGTGAGAGAGAGGGCTCCATGAACAGATGGGGAAACTGAGGCATGGGGGAATAACCACCAGCGACAGGTCACTCAATGGGATTCCACTCATCCTCTACCCTCGTGGACACAGGGAGATGATAGGTCTGCAGGCAGCAGCCTTGGGACAGGACCCTTGGAGCCAGATGTGGAGGGGTGGACAGAGACCAGAGGCAGGGAGGGGGAGAGGGAGATGGGAGAGGGAGCTGGACTTTGAGAGCCTGTGAGGGTGGTCAGTGCAGCTGCCCAAGCCCACCGTGACCATCAGTAATGCCCCTCTGCTGGCCCCACCACGCAGGTTCTGCTGTCCAAGGTCCTGGACCACAGGACTCCTTAGGCTGGCAGTGTGAGGTGAGTGGCCTCTCGGAGCCCCAGGCGCCGCCAGCACTCCCTCAGGGCCTGGGGAGGAGTCTGCCCTCAATCCCCGGCACCCAGAACTTGGCTCTCTCTCCAGCAGGGACAGGGTATGGGACCTCAGGGAGGCTGACCTTCCTTGGCAATGTCTTCCACCAGCATCCGGCCCAGCCTCCCCGTGTAGAAGACCTCCGCGCCCTCTGCGGCCACGGTCTCCAGGGTGGTGGCCAGTGCAGGCCATGGGAGTGGGTCCTGAGGCCTCAGGGGTTCTGTTCCGTTGAAGAAGAGCTGGCTGGGGGGTGGGGGCAGCCTCAGGGTGGGGCCAGGTCCCAGAGGCAGCCTCACTCCTGCCGGGGCTCTCATGGGTACAGTCCTCAGGACCCTATAGTGCAGGGCACCCTGGCCCAGGGTCTCGAGGCACTGGGGTGGACACTCGGGGACAGATTCTCTAGGAGGTGGGGGTGCTGACACCACTCACCCTGCTCATGGCCCTGGTCCAGGGAGGGCACATTTCCCACCTAGGGCCTGTCATCCCCTCACTCCTGGGAAGGCTAGTCAGTGGGCTGGGTCAGGCGGGTGAGAGTAGTAGTTGAAGAGAGAGGGAGAAGGAGGCCGGGGCCCCAGGGTGGGTGACCAAGCCCAAATCCACACCTTGGAGTCCTGTCACTTGGTCAGTGAACTCCCCCCAGCCTGACTTCCTATCTGCCACGTGGAGCCAGAAGGGCTATGGAAAGTCTTCTCTGTCCTGGCCTTTAGGTCCCCTGCACCCCCTGAGGGTCCACCCTCCAGTGCAGGAGGGACTGAGGCAGAGCTGAGGTGTGGACTGGGCCCAGACAGGATATGGCCTTGAATCCAGGAGCCCAGGGCTACCCTGTGGGGCTCACCGCAAGGTTGACGCCTGCAGGAAAGGCCGCAGGAAGCCGCTGCGCAGGAACTGGCTGAGGACAGGGGGCACCACATGCCCTCCTCGGAGCAGCGCGATGGTGGGCTGGAACAGCTGCGCCCAGGGCAGGCGGCCGTGGCGGCGGTGGGCCTCAGCGTAGCCGCGGAGCTCCCCGGGCACCCCGATCCACTGGGCCCCTGCACGGCACATCCCAGCCCCCAATCCTGTGGCTTCCAGGCCTTCCCAGGGGTTTTCCATCACCCCTGCATGTGGCCCCCCAGCTATAGCAGCCAGAGTCAGCTTTCTGGAGCCCACACCTAACCACGCCCCTCCCTTCAAACCACCTGTGGCTCCCCACAAAGTCCACAGCCAGGCCCACTGGGCCCTGCACAAACTGGCCCCAGGCGCCCCATCCTGCCTCGCCAACGCATCTCCACTGAAGCCTCCAGGCCTTTGTCCAGCCTGGTCCTTCTCCCTGGATTGCCTCAGAGAGCCCCTTCCCAAGTGGGGCCTTCCCATTCCCTGCAGTCTATGAGGCACTGCTCCTCTGGGGGTGTGTTTTGGTCAGTCCTAGTGGCCTGGGGGTGGGCGTGGGGGACCCCCCCATGGGGCCTCACCTGTGCCCAGTGGCAGAGCCTGTGCACACTGGTCCAGCAGGCTCGGGGCGTGGCTGGCCGGCACTGTCTCCCGAGCATTGATGACCTCCACCTTCCCTGGAGTAGGGCAGGGCAGGTGAGTGGTCATGGACCCCGCAGACAGCCCCTGGCCCGCTCTAGGCCTCAGTTTCCATCTCTGCATTATGAGATGGACTTGGGGCTAACACAGGGACAGAAGTTGACACAAGGCTTTGCACAGCTGAGGTGAAGGGGGCAGAGCAGGGGGCCCAAGACCACCCAGAGACGGGCTTGAGCAAATGGGACTGGCTGGAGAAGGGATTACACACTGGTGTGCACAAGCCCGTCTTCCCCATGGCAGGTCACGTGTGGGCCCACCTGTCGTCACATTGTAGATGGTGAAGATGACCCCTCCGCCCAGGCCCATGCTCTGAGGGTTGATGACGCTGGTGCAGACCAGAGCTGCGATGGTGGCGTCCACGGGGGAGCCCTGCTGCTGGAGGATGGCTCTAGGGGACATGGTACAGAGTCAGCGGTGGCGCTCCCCTCCCCGTCTCCCCACCAGGCTTGCTCAGCTGGCACTCATTGGTGAATGGTGACGGAGGTGGCCCATCTACTGCCACCAAACCCCAGGTTAGGTCAGAGAACACAACCAGGCTTCCCCATCAAATCTAGCTGCTCACAAGTCCGCAACACTCCACAGTTGCAAAGTGTGATGCCATTTACACTGACCTTTGCCTTAGATAAGGCGCTTCTCAGTTTGCAAAGTGCTTCTGTTGCCATGGCTCCCAGCAGCTCATATGCCACGGGCAGAACCAGACCTAGGCCACCTCTCAGTCACTCACAGTGGCCCCAGGAGCCCACTCTGGAACTCCACTCCCCATCTCACTGGGGACACTCTGGCCGCAACTACTTCAAGGCTGGCCTTTGGCAGATGACCCCAGGATCTTTCCCTGCCACCAGGGCTTGAGGCTTGAGCTGATGGGCCCCACAACTTCTCCTGGGGCCCTGAGCCTGTGGAAATGCTGTGGCCTAGGCTGGGCTCATTGGCTCACCCCTGTAATCTCAGCACTTTTGGAGGCCATGGCGGGTGAATCATTTGAGATCAGGAGTTCAAGACCAGCCTGGCCAACATGGTGAAACCTTGTCTCTACTAAAAATGCAAAAAATTAGCTGAATGTGACAGTGAGCACCTGTAATCCTAACTACTTGGGAGGCTGAGGCAGGAGAATTGCTTGAACCCAGCAGGTGGAGGTTGCAGTGAGCTGAAATCGTGCCCCTGTACTCCAGCCTGGGCAACAGAGCAAGAATGTCTCAAAAAAAAAAAAAAAAAAAAAAAAAAAGAGGCTAGGCATGGTGGTGCACACCTGTAATCCCAGCACTTTGCGAGGCCAAGGCGGGCAGATTACGAGGTCAGGAGTTCAAGACCAGCCTGGCCAACATGGTGAAACCCTGCCTCTACTAAAATTACAAAAATTAGCTGGGTGTGGTGCCGGGAGCCTGTAATCCCAGCTACTCGGGAGGCTGAAGCAGGAGAATCTCTTGAAATGGTAAGGTGGAGGTTGAAGTGAGCCAAGATCGCACCATTGCACTCCAGCTTCGGTGAAAGAGGGAAACTCCGTCTCAAAAAAAAAAAGAAAAGAATTGCTCTGGCTTACCCCTCCCCATCTGTCCATGGGCAGAAAGAGGTGGGCCCTTCAGCCCTGAGGGGCTGGTCAGCCTGGCCTACATTGTGATGACCCTGTCCCTGGGGCAGAGCCTTGCACAGCTCATTAAGGGCAACCTTTTCCCTCACACCCAGGAATCCTCCCCAGGACCTCAAGAAGCCAGCATTTAAATCCCAGTTGTGGATGGCGAAAGCAAGGCTCAAAGAGGGAGTGGACCTGGGTCCCTGCACCCACCCTGTGGGACCTCTGACCGCAGCACCCTTCTTCAGCTCAGGCATCTGTGGCCTGACCTGGCGTGTCCATCTGGACGGAAACCCTCCCCAGCTCCTGAGCCACGTGTTCCTCCCTGGGCCCACATGTAGCACACATGGGCTCCGCAGGGACACACGTCATCTTGGAATGGGAAAGACAGCACAAAGCCAGAAGCAAGAAATAAACAAGTCAGGCATAAACACTAATTTTTAATAAGAATAAAACACCATAAACAAAGCCAAATGACAAACTGGGAGAAAAAACACTTCAAACTGCCATTCCAGAAAAAGTCTTCACCTCCTAACTAAATGGAGTGCACCCTTTCCCAACCTGCCTGCTTCCAGCCTAGTCAATTGTCTTGGCTTCCAGGGCAAAATGGGGACAATGGTCCAAAGAGGGCACAGACCTGGGTCCCTGCCCCCACCTCCCCAGCCCTGCTAGGCTTTGGTTTTCCTCCCACTTCCCTGGTCCCATGAGTTTTGGGGCCCCAGGTCCCATGGTCCTTATGCTTCTATATCTTCTCCCTGGGTGAGCCCATCCAGGTTCATGGCACGAGATGCAACCTGTGTGCCGATAACTCTGCAGCTTTACCTCCAGCCAATCCTCTCCCTGCACTCCGAACGCTTATCCCAGCTATGCACAAGGTACCCGCTCAGGGTGTCTAAGATACATTTCAAACACACCGTGATCTAAACTGCACTTCTGATTTTCCTTCCAACCCTCTCCACGAAATGACTCCTCTCCTAGTCCTTACTGACTTAGAAATTGACACAACCACTCACCCTTTTTGCTCAGTGCCTACACTCTGGAGCCATCCTGGATTGGTCACTTTCTTCCTTCCCCACATCCAACCCACCAGTGACTCCAGAGGGAGGTTATACCTCCATCTCCACCACCTCGGTCCAAGCCACCAACCTCTCCCACCTGGGTTATTGCAAGGGCTGCCTACCCAGGCCCCAGTGTCTGCCTTGCTCCTTTACATTTTAACAAAATAATCTGTTAAATGTAAATCAGACTTCACGGTAATGGGAGACTGTAATTCAGACCACACTTCCCACAGAGAACTAGAAAAGCCCAGGAAATAGAAAACGTGTGCTTAACAGTGTAGGAGGCAGAGAAGCACAGGGTTGCAGAGCCGCAAGGCTGGCATTCCCCTCAAGGCGACGGCCAGGCCTGCAAGAGGAGGCTAACAGACAGAGCACTGCTTCTTTTTTTCTCTCTTTTTTTTAGCTTTTTATTTTTATTTTTTTGAGACAGAGTCTTGCTGTGTCGCCAAGTGCCAGGCTGCAGAGCAGTGGTGCAATCTCGGCTCACTGCAACCTCCGCCTCCCAGATTCAAGCAATTCTCCTGCCTCGGCCTCCTGAGTAGCCGGGACTACAGGCACATGCCACCATGCCCCGCTAATTTTTGTATTTTTTAGTAGAGATGGGGTTTCACCGTGGTCTCAGTCTCTTAACCTCATGATCCACCCGCCTTGGCCTCCCAAAGTGCTGGGATTACAGGCGTGAGCCACCGCGCTCAGCCTTTAGCTTTGTATTTTGCTGAGACAGGCTTCACCATTACTTTTAATGACAAAAACCGCAATTATGGTTGCGCATGGTGGCTCACGCCTGTAATCCCAGCACTTTGGGAGGCCAAGGCAGGTAGATCACGAGGTCAGGAGACCAAGACCATCTTAACACGGTAAAACCCTGTCTCTACTAAAAACAAAAAAAAAATTAGCCGGGTATGGTGGCATGCACCTGTAGTCCCAGCTACTCGGGAGGCTGAGGCAGGAGAATCGCTTGAACCCAGGAGGCGGAGGTTGCAGTGAGCTGAGATTGTGCCACTGCGCTCCAGCCTGGGCGACAGAGAGAGACTCCGTCTCAAAAATCAAAAACAACAAGAAAAAAACGGAATTACTTTTGTGCTAATCTAATACATTGCTCATGCTGGTCTCAATTCCCTGGCCTGAAGCCGTCCTCTGCCTCAGACTTCCAAGTAGCTGGGAGTATAGGCATGAGCCACCACACCTGGTCTAGAGCAGTGCTGTTGACCTTCTCGTGTGGCCAAGGGAGGGAATGCCACAATGCCCACGTGTGGGGTGCAGGTTTCTTACTCTAGAGGTGACAGTCAACCAGAAATACAGCCCTCAGGAGCACCGGGTCCAGCTTCAAATCATCTTAATTGCTCAAATTGCATAAAGGAGATCCCAGAATTTGACTCCTAGGCTTCAAATTATTTAATTAAATAATTAATTTGTTTTATTTCATTTTTTGAGACAGCATTTCACTCTGTTGCCCAGGCTGGAGTGCAGTGGCACGATCGTGACTCACTGCAGCCTCGATCTCCTGGGCTCAAGCAATCCTCCCACCTCAGCCTCCCAAATAGCTGGGACTACAGGCACACACCACCACACCCAGCTAATTTTTTATTTTTTGTAGACACACAGTTTCACCATGTTGCCTAGGCTGATCTTGAACTCCTAGGCTCAAGCAATCTGTCTGCCTTAGCCTCCCAAAGTGATGGGATTACAGGCATGAGCCATTGTGCTGAGCCTCTAAATTATTTTTAAAAATTATTTCTGGCCAGGCACAGTGGCTTACGCCTGTAATCCCAGCACTTTGGGAGGCCGAGGTGAGCAGATCACCTGAGGTCGGGAGTTCGAGACCAGCCTGACCAACATGGAGAAATCTCATCTCTACTAAAAATACAAAATTAGCTGGGCATGGTGGAGCATGCCTGTAATCCCAGCTACTCAGGAGGTTGAGGCAGGAGAATCTCTTGAACCTGGGAGGCGAAAGCGAAAGCTAATTTTTGTATTTTTAGTAGAGATGGGGTTTCACAATGGTCTCGATCTCTTGATCTGGTGATCCGCCTGCCAGCTGAGATCAGCTGAGATCACACCATTGCACTCCAGCCTGGGCAACAAGAGCAAAACTCTGTCTCAAAAAAATACATATATATATTTCTAACAATTTGTATACACACCCTCCAGTGCTAAATTAAAAACAACCAAGCCAGTAAGGAAATAAGATAGCAGGAACAAAACTCAAGAGAAAGCATAGGCAACTTTTAAAAAGTCCCACAGGGTCTCCAGATTATGAAACTGTCAGACCACGTACTGTAAAATAAGTACTTTATATCTATATTCAAGGATATAAAAAAAAAAAAAAAAAAATTTCATCAGGCCGGGTGTGGTGGCTCACGCCTGTAATCCCAGTACTTTGGGAAGCCAAGGAGGCAGATCACGAGGTCAGGAGATCGAGACCATCCTGGCCAACATGGTGAAACTCCGTCTCCACTAAAATACAAAAAATTAGCTGGGCGTGGTGGCACGTGCCTGTAGTCCCAGCTACTCGGGAGGCTGAGGCAGGAGAATTGCTTGAACCCGGGAGGCAGAGGGTGCAGCGAGCCTAGATCGCGCCACTGCACTCCAGCCTGGCTATCAAGCAAGACTCTGTCTAAAAAAAAAAAGAATTTCATCAGAAAATGGGCAACTATAAAAAATGGAGGCTGAGAGTGGTGACTCACGCCTATAATCCCAGCACTTTGGGTGTCGGAGGGAGGTGACTCATATGTGGCCAGGAGATCAAGACCAGCCTGGCCAGCATGGCAGAACCCCATCTCTACTGAAAATACAAAAATGAGCTAGGCATGGTGGTAATCCCAATTACCCAGGAGGCTGAGGCATGAGAATCACTTTTTATTTTTTATTTTTATTTATTTATTTAACTTTTTTTTCCGCCCACCCGCCCTGAGAATCACTTGAACCTGGGAGGTGGAGGCTGCAGTGAGTTGAGATCGCGCCACTGTAATCCAGGCTGGGCAACAGATAGAGACTCTGTCTCAAAAAAAAAAGATGGAATTAGGAACTCAATTTGAACAGCAGACTAGATACAAACATAAAAAAAAAAAAGTAAACTGGGAGATCTTTTTTTTTTTTTTTTTTGAGAGACAGAATCTCACTCTGTTGCCCAGGCTGGAGTGCAATGGCACGACCTTGGCTCACTGCAACCTCTGCCTCCTGGGTTCAAGCAATTCTTCTGCCTCAGTCTCCCGAGTATCTGAGATGACAGGCGTCCACCACCATGCCTGGTTAATTCGCAGATAGTTTGATACAAAATATACAAATTAAAGTACAAAGAAAAACATAGATACAAAATGCAGGAAATGGATTAAGAGACACGTGGGATACTTTAACAAGGTATAAGTCATGTGAAATTGGAGTCTCATAAGGGGAGAAGAGAGAAGATGAGGAAGATGTGAAGAGATAAAGCTGAGAATTTTCTAAAATGGATGAAAAAGAATCAAGTCATAGAATGAAGAGCCACTTAAATGCATCAGTGTAAAACTGCTCAAAGCCAAAGACAAAACTTTTTTTTTGAGAAGGAGTCTTCCTCTGTAGCCAGGCTGGAGTGCAGTGGCGTGATCTCAGCTCATGGCAACCTCCGCCTCCCGGGTTTAAGTGATTCTCCTGCCTCAGCCTCCTGAGTAGCTGGGATTCCAGGTGCGCGGCACCACACCTGGCTAATTTTTGTATTTTTAGTAGAGATGGGGTTTCACCATGTTGATCAGGCTGGTCTCGAACTCCTGATCTCGTGATCCACCCACCTCGGCCTCCCAAAGTGCTGGGATTACAAGCGTGAGCCACCGCATCCGGCAAGACAAAACTTTTTAAAGCATCCAGAGGAAAAAAGATATTGCCTTTAGGCTGCTGTTGGAGGGTGGTTCACACCTGTAATTCCAGCACTTTGCGAGACTGAGGTGGGCAGATCACCTGAAATGGGAGTTTAAGACCAGCCTGGCCAACACAGCAAAAATCCATCTCTACTAAAAATACAAAAATTAGCCGGGTGTGGTGATGGACACCTGTAATCCCAGCTACTTGGGAGGCTAAGGCAGAAAAATCACTTGAACGCAGGATGCGGAGGTTGCAGTGAGCCAAGATCGTGCCATTGCACTCCAGCCTGGGTGACAGAGTGAGACTCTGTCTAAAAAAAATAAAATAAAAAATAACAAGCTGGGCATGATGGCTCAGGCCTGTAATCCCAGCACTTTGGGAGGCTGAGGCGAGCGGATTGCCTGAGGTCAGGTGTTCCAGACCAGTCTGGCCAACATGGTGAAATCTCATCTCTACTACAAATACAAAAAAATTAGCTGGGGATGGTGGCATGGACCTGTAATCCCAGCTACGCAGGAGGCTGAGGAAGGGGAATTGCTTGAACCCGGGAGGTGGAGGTTGCAATGAGCTGAGACTGCGCCACCGACTGCACTCCAGCCTGGGCAACACAGTGAGACTCTGTCTCAAAAAAAATTAAATATGGCCGGGCACAGTGGCTCATGCCTGTAATCCCAGCACTTTGGGAGGCCGAGGCAGATGGATCACCTGAGGTCAGGAGTTCGAGACCAGCCTGACCAACACGGAGAAATCCTGTCTCTACTAAAAACACAAAATTAGCTGGGTGTGGTGGCACATGCCTGTAATCCCAGCTACTCGGGAGGCTGAGGTAAAAGAATCACTTGAACCAGGGAGGTGGAGGTTGTGGTGAGCTGAGATTGAGCCATTGTACTCCAGACTAGGCAAGAAGAGCGAAACTTTGTCTCAAAAAAAAAATTAGTCAGGCATGGTAGCTCACACCTGTAGTCCCAGTTACTTGGGAGGCTGAGGCAGGAGAATTGCTTGAACCCAGGAAGCGGAGGTTGCAGTGAGCTGAGATTGTGCCACTGCACTCCAGCCTGGGCAACACAGTGAGACTCTGTCTCAAAAAAAAAAGTGAAAGTGGAATATATATATGTTTATTTTGCCCATGACACAGTTCTCAAGAGATCCTTGACTGTGTGCCCAAAGACAGTTTTTCCCAAAGATATTTTTATAAATAAAAAATAAAGGGTAACAGAAGAGGTAAATGTGTGGGTAAATCTAAATAAATGCTATTGGTATAAAATTATAGCAGTATAGAAAACAATGATATCTTGTGGGGTTTAAAATAAGCAAAACAGGAGAGATGCAAGATGGCTGCGTAGCAGCAGCTCAGGATTGTAGCTCCCAGTGAAAGCACAGAGAGCGAGTGGATGCCGCAATTGCAGACGAATTTTTGATGCTCACAGACTGGGAGATTCCCGGCGAAGGAGCCACACAGGTCACCAGCGCAACTCTTTTGGCCGGCGCGGCGATTCTCGGTGCGGCGTGTACGGGACTGGGTGCCCTTTTAGTCGGGCTCGGCTGGTCCCATCCCCACAAGGAGAACAGCAATTGGAAGCGCTGAGGACTGAGAGCAAGCACAGCTGAACCCGGGAAGGCCCAGCTCTGTAGGGAACGGGCGCCCCCCGAAGGAAAACTAAGAAACAGAAAAAACGTCATCACCAACAAGCCGGACGTCCACTCAGAGACCCAATCTGAAGGTCGGCAATTACAAAGATGACAGGTGGATGAATCCACAAAAATGGGAAGAAACCAGTGCAAAAAGGCTGAGAACACCCGAAATCAGAATGCCTCTCCTCCCACCGGGGATCGCAGCTCCTCATCAGCAAGAGAACAAGACTTGATGGAGGATGAGTGTGATGAACTCACAG
>CAUYQU010100518.1:0-45615 GCA_963574635.1 Cheracebus regulus
CCCCCCCGCCCCTCCCCCACCCCCTCCCCCTCTCCCACTCCCCGCACCACCCCGCCACTCCCCCCCTACGCACCAACCCTCCACTCCCACCCTACTCACCAACCCTCCACTCCCACTCCCCTCACCAACCCTCCACTCCTACCCCCTGACCAACCCTCCACTCCCAACTTCCCCCACCAACCCTCCACTCCCACCCCCCAACTCTCCACTCCTGACTCCCACCAACCCTCCACTCTTGCCCCCCCACCAACTCTCCACTCCCACTCCCCCCACCAACCCTCTATTCCCACTCTCCCCACCAACCCTCCATTCCTGACTCCCCCACCAACCCTCCACTCCTAACCCCCGCTGAGGTCTGAGGTCCACCCTTGGCTGCCAGATTCTCAGTGCACCTCTGACCACTGGATCAGGAGGGCGGAACCTGAGTTGTCCGAAGCCCAGGGTGGCCGGTGAGCCCCGCCTCCCTCCATCTGAGCTGGAGGAAGTGACACTCCTGCCGGATGCTTCCTCCATCGGCACAAGACCCCGGCAGCCCTGCCCCTGAGCCCTGGTGAATTAGTAAGCCCTCATCCCTGACCCCGTCACGGCACACCATTAGTGCAGGCACGGAGCCACCTCCTGCCAGCAGGGGCTGTAGGAACTATCCTTGGAGAGGACAGAGCTCCTGACCAACTGCCACGAAGCCCAGACAGCGTCTACAGGTCTGAGAGGCAGGAGCCCCCGAAGCGCAAGCTCTGGGAGGCAGGCAACAGGCCAGGTCAGCTATGGAAGCTCACAGCACACACCCGCCTCCCTCCCGCCCAGCCCCGGCTCTGTACCTTCCAGGAGAGGACTGAGAGAGCGGGGGCGGGGGCGGGGGCGGGGGCCAAGGCATCGGGAGCAGCCCCACTTACTCTGAGTGAAGAAGGCAGGCTGAGGTGGGCGAGGTGGAGGCTCCCCTGCAAGAAAGGCCATGCAGAAAGGGGAGACAGACGGAGCGGGACAGAGGACAAAGGAGGGAGCCGGCAGGACGAGGACGAGAGGGCAGAGTGCAGAGACAGGGAGAGAAGGAGAGAAGTGAAGGGGAGAGTGAATGTATAAGCCCCCAGCAAATGGGAGGCGTCGGGGTGGCAGGATGGGGAACACGGTCTGGTGTGTCAGGACAGGACTGGGAAATGGAGGCAGCTCCAGGCGGAGCCAGAGCCATGGGATGGTTTTGGCTTGGGACAGGACAGCAGGATTAGGGGAAGTGAGGAAAGCCAGGATCTGAGCTCGGCCCTGAGGAAGGAGGGAGGAGGGATGCCGGGGCAGGTGGGGCCCAGCCTGAGGAGGCCCACCTCGGCAGAGACAGCTGCCTCTGTCTTCCACCCCACGCCCGGCCGGAGCCAGGGACACAGCTGTCCCGCCTGCTGCCCTGACCTGACTGTCCCCAGAGCCCGAACAGCAGGCTCAGGGTAGCCTGCAAAGACTGCCCTTCCTGAGTGGCCAGTGGATTAGGGACACCAAGGGGCAGAGGGGCTCTTACTTTTCACCCTTCCTAGATGCTGGGTGGGCCGGGAGGTGCTCAGTTCCACGCTCAGCAGGTCCGGGGGGTCCATGGGGTTTCCCAGATACAGCCTGTCGGAGAGAGAGCTAGGTCAGAGGGCAGGGGAAGGGTGTGGAGGAATGGCAGGAAGCACCTCTGGTGGAAATGCTGCGCCTGTCCCTGGGGTCGGGCAAGAAACAAAGTCCTGAGTGTGCCCAGGAGACCACCTCATCAGAGCCCCTTCCTCCCAGAGGAACCCGGGTGCAGACTTGGGTGTGCAGCGCAGGCCTCCCACCTCCCACACCACGGATCCCGACCACAGATCTCAGCTGGAGCCAGAGGGTGTCCTGGAGAAAGGGCAGAGAAAAGACACCGGACCCCCGGATGAAAAGCCTAGGACTTCAGGGGCTCCGACTACCCGCTACAAGGGCAGAGGTGGTTTTCCACAACCCCCCGAGCCCCTAGCCCACACCAGGCAACTTCTGGAGGGCACACACTGCTGTCCGCAGGCCATGCTGGGGCGTCTGAGAACGGGGCATCCCAGCTACGGTCCCCGGCCAGGGTGGGCAGGAGGCACCCTTCTGCCACATGGCCAGGAGGTGCAGGAGAGGCTGGGCCACCAGTCCTGCTCCCGAGTCACCCTCCATCCCTGTGCTGACTGTCAGTATCTGGAACTTAGTTACTGGGGCTGATTAAAGCCCAGAGGAATGGGGTTAGGCTGGCCATGGCATGCCAGAGTAGGACAGAGGGAGCCAGGGGTGGGCAGAGGACGCCGGGAGTGGGCAGAGGATGCCAGGAGTGGGCAGAGGGTGCCGGGAGTGGGCAGAGGGTGCCAGGAGTGGGCAGAGAGCGCCGGGAGTGGGCAGAGGATGCCGGGAGTGGGCAGAGGGCGCCAGAAGTGGGCAGAGAGCACTGGGAGTGGGCAGAGGGCGCCGGGAGTGAGCAGAGAGCACCAGGAGTGGGTACAGGGCGCTGGGAGTGGGCAGAAGGTGCCGGGAGTGGGCAGAGGGCACCGGGAGTGGGTACAGGGTGCCAGGAGTGGGCAGAAGGCGCCAGGCCCCTCCTGGAGGTGCCTACAGTCCTTCACTGCAGCTCCCAGGCCCCTGCCTGGTTCTTTTTAGGCAAAACACATGGGCTGACCCCTGTGAGCTTGGGGCTCTGGGGGGGGGGGGGCCGGTGGGTGAAGGCCCCTGCTCCATGCCTCTCAGGGCAGACCAGAGTATCAGAAGTCAGCAAGAAAAGGGGTGCAGAGACCAGGGAATCCCTGTGTGGCCAGCAGAGAGGCTCAGAGGCCTGGCCAAAGAAACTTCTGGGGACTCCTTGGGGTGGGGCATCCAGGGAGTGATTGATTCTGTGTGTCCTTCTGCGATGCCCCTCACGGGCCTCACCCTCCTGCACAGGAGGCGGGCTCCCTACAAAGTCCAGTGAGCTCTGCAGAGCTGCGCGTGTTCCCTCCGCAGGCCCCAGGGTTTCCAGGGCTGCCCCTGGTTCTGGGAAGCAGGCTTTCTCCCACACGGACCTGCGCACGTTCCCAGGGCCCGCTCCAGCAGGTTGACACCTCCAGGACTCTGGCACCACCAGCAGGAGAAGAAAACCTGCTGCTCACATGCAGGGCTCACAGGAGACGCTCTCCTCCTCAGAAGCTTCTACCAGGTTCCTCCCCAGTCCACTTCCTAAGGCCCAGGTGCCAGGAGGGGTTACGGTTGTGGCCCAGGGGCTTTCCACCAGACAGGAGCCCCTCCTCACAAGCTCCTGACCCTACTTTCACTGACGGAGAGAAGGAAAACCTCTCGGGACCCCTGCATCTGAGCAGCACGTTCTAATTCAGAGTGCATTTATAACCCTCCCCTCACTGGTGGGGTGGACCCGTTTCACAGATGAAGTCAGTCTCAAGTTCGCCAGGCTGGGCTTTCTAGGGCTCCACAGCCTTCCAAGAGTAAGGCCAGAGGTCAGGAGGGGAGAGTGACAGGTTCGGGCGCTGGAGCCCGAGGGCAAGGGTGAAGAGCAGGTGGGGCCCCGTGCCTGCCACGCTGAGGGCCCTGGTGTCCCACGAGGGGCCAGGTTGGCATCCTGCCCGGTACTCACTCATCAATCCTGTCTGGGAAGCCCCAGCAGTGGCGGGGGTCGCTGTCGCCATGCCCCGTGTGGATGAAGCTGTTCTGCAGGGGCTGGCTGATGTCCTGGGCGGACAGGCCAGCCACGGAGGTCACCACGTTGCGAGGGAAAGGCCCCACACACAGCGTCCGCGTGTTCTGACCACGCCACCAGTAGTTCTCGGCCCTGCCCAACAGAGATGGCACAGTGAACACCAGGTGTGGTGCAGCAGCCCCAGCAGGGGAGCCCTTCTCACACCCTGGCCACCTTGACAGAGTGGGATGAGGCTCAGGCCTCAGGAGCCGGCTATCTGCCACCAGCCCTCCTCCCCACAGTGCCTGTGACCTGCCACGCCCCGTACAGGCCTGTTCGCACATGGCCTTACCCTCAGCTCTCCAGGTGGGTCAGACAGCTTTCCCTACAGTTTACAAATAAGGAAGCATGCTGCAGCAAGCCACGTGACTTTCCTCTGGTTGCCAGAAAGATCCCAGCAGACCCGGGATCCAAAGCCAAGCCCAGGGCCAGTGCCCCGCTCACACCTCCACCTTGCCCCTCAGCTCCCTGGCAAGGCCAGGGCCTCAGTCCTCTTCTGGCTACTCCATGTCACTCCTCAGCTGGGTTCCAGGAGTTCTGAGAGGGGTGGCAGTGCTGGGGACACCGAGGGTGGGGGCCCAGCCTCCCGGATGCAGACCTGAGTCTAGAAGCACTCAGGGCACCTCAGGCCCTCTCCCCGTCTTCACCTGTTCCCACCACCTCCTGGCAGGCCTGCAGGAGCCTCCCTGTCTCCTCGGGAGGGGCTTTATTCAGGTCTTAAAACTAGGAGTCCAGAAGGGAACTCAGTACTCCCAGAGTGACCAGACAGTGGGGCCGTCAGTCCCCCCAGCCTCAGACACGAAACCACTGCTGATGCGGCCTAAGCCAGGGCCTGGGGAGGGGCAGGGGCAGGCAGGGCAGGAAGCACGGGGCTCCTGCAAGACACCCCCGACACCCGCAGGCTCCCAAGTCTGCTGCTGGACTTGCTCATACTCGACGACGTGGGCAGAGTCCAGGCAGGCAGGGGCAGTGACAGCCTTGTGCTGCTGGGGTGCACACATGTGGCACCACACCACACACCCTCCCCGCCACCCCTGTTTCACCTGTCCCAGGGCCAAAATGTGAAGAAGGCCTCCTCTGAAATGCAGGCAGGCCGAGGAGAGAGGATGGAGCGGGTGGCGACGCCTGAGCACCCAGACCCACAGCCTTGTGAGCTGATGAGGCCTGTCTGCAGCAGCAGGACTCCAGCAGCTCATCCTAGAGACCAAAGTCAAATCCGAGAGCACCCAGGCCTTGGGGAGGTACAGGGAGGTGGGGCTGCTCCTCCGGCCCAGCCTCCTCATACACAAGGCCACTGGCCGGCCTTACACACAGCGACCCTGTGATTCCCACCCTGCCTGCAGAGTGGGAAGGAAGGAGAGAGGACAACACCCTAAAAAGCGACAAGTCCCATCTGAAAAAGAGCTGGGCCCCTCCAAGGAGCAGAGCCACAGCTCCCCAGCATGTACACGCAGGCTCAGATGGCGGCCGTAGGGGAGAACCCAGCACTGGCCAGGCTGTGGATCTCCCACAGTGCCCACAGGCTCCCTGAAGGCTGCCCTGTGCCGGAGGCTGGACTCTGTTCTCCACACCTCTCAGGGGTGCTCATTCATTCACTGGGTAAGAATGCAGCTGAGGCGGAGCCTGTGCTCAGAGCAGCGTCACGCATGCCCAAGGCTGGGGCCCACAGGAGGTCCCTTCCTCTGGCCTTTTCCTTCTGCCAACACTGCCGAGCTCCTGGCACAGACGCCTCCTTTGGGACCCTCTTCTGAGAGGGAAAGAAGACACCAAGCCCAACCTCCCTTAGTACAGGTATGGCCGAGCAAGAGCCCCCACGGCCGCTGGGGTCCTGACACCACTCCGAAAAACACGCTTGCTCCTGGGGGAAGGAGAGTATGAGCGGGAGGATGGACCCAAGAAAGACCCACGTGGCGTCACACCCAAGCACGCTGGAACTACCAAGATAACTAGTGTCGCCTCTCACAGCCCACACAGGCCCAAATGAGCAGCAGCCCAGAGGGGACTGAGGCCCGCCCTTCCCGCCAGGCCTGCCCTGGCTGTGCCCTCTCCCCCCACCAGGAACAGGCCAGAGTCTCCATGGCCATGGGAGGGCCAGGCAGCAATCTGGCAGCGACTGAAGCAGAGCTAGGCAAGGAGTTCCTGGGGGAGCAGGAAAAGGGTCGAGCACCCCTGCCGGAGCATTAACCCCCTGCTGCCGCCCTCAGGCCTCCGGTCAGCCTCTCTGGGGTAGACAAGATGGAAAATGAGGCCTGTGCTGCAAACCGCCTGAGGCTGCCCAGCTCCGGAATCTCAGCACCTTGTTCCAGTCCTGGCCCAAGGGAGTCTAGAAATGGCTCAACCAAGGCCGAACATTCTGCTTAAAACGCCCGCCTGCTCTTCTCTCTGGAGGTCCCAGGCCCCAGGCTTGGCAGGATAACCTGGATGCTTGGCTCCCACCTACCACAGGAAGCTGAGGCTCCAGGGCAAGACCAGGCCAAGGCCCCGCAATGAATTTCAGCCCCTCTGTGCCTGCTACATGCACTCTGCATGCAGAGCTGCCAGCCATCCCTTCCTCCAAATGAGCCCCTGGGAAATACCAGGAATCATTTGTCTCTCCAAATCTAGACAGAGCACGAAATATCTAGGTGTCTTCCCTCTGCCTGCGGCCTGGTACCCTGAGAAGCACTGAGCCTTGTCAGTCGGAGCTGGGGCAGGTGGCCTCCCAGACTCTGGACCAGGAAACAAATCCTGGAGACAGCCTTGAAAGCGGGAATCCACAGCCAAGAGAAGGCCTGGCCAGGAGGGAGGCCCAAACCCAGAGACCCACATGTGCAAACCCAGGTCCAAGACAGACAGAGCCATCCGCCCGTAGACATGGAGATGGAGGCCAAATAAACATGGATATATTCAGGGACTGAGAAAACAAGGGGGCAGAGTCAAGCTCTCTACCACCAACACCTAGGCCCGCTCCCAAGCCTCACCGGCTGTCGTGGCCTCCTGTGCCTCACCTCCCACCTCCTGAGTGGCTCCAGGACTGAGGGCAGGTGCTATGGTCCAAGCCAGGGCTGGTGGCCAGGGGAAGGGGCCAGAGAGCCTCACCAGCAGCAGCCACAGGGACCCAGAGCTGGGGCCAGTGAGAGCCTGCGACGGAAGCACGGGGCGCACCCATGACCCTGCCGGGAGCAGCCCCTGGCGGTGACCTAAAGCACCAGCTCCAGAGACACACGCCCCAAACACAGGCCACTCTGAGTCACCCCAGGAACACTGGCAGGCACACAGGCTCCCGCTGAGAGCCAGGGAAGTGGGCAGTAAAGGTCTGGGGCCCTGGCAGCAGCACAAGGGGGGCAGGCCCATGGCTCTCTGGCTCGTGGGGGTGGACGTGGCCCTGGGTCTGGACTTCGGACTGGAGGCCCTTCCAGGTACCTGCAGGGGACCCCCACTCTTAATCTTCCTATTTCCACAACACGCCCCAGAGCGCCATGCTTGCCATCCCATCCCTGGCACCTCAGCTCCAAACCTGCAGACTGCGTGCCTCCTCTCCCCAGGCCTCTCTTTCTAGAACTTTCTGCTTTCTTCCCTCCACAACACCCCCAACCACAGGCCCCGCAGTCTGTCCGTATGTCAGACTGTTCTGACATATTCCTGTTCCCGGACCCAGGGCCCGAGGGTGAGGGAGCCGGGCCTGGGAAGGCTCACGGTGTGGGGGTCACAGCACTGCAGGCCACCCTCCACACAGCCTGCCTCAGACCTCGAGGCTCTCGTCCACCCACCCGCAAGAGGCACCAGGATTTCACCAAAGGCTACGGACCCTCAGATCTGCAGTGCAGGTGGAGGAGGCTCCCCGGGAAGCACCCCAGCCCTATCCTTGCCTGGCTCTAAGTCACAGCAGCTAGAGCACAGGGAATTTCTTCCACTTCACTCTTCTTCCTGGTCCTCAACGCTCCCCGCTGCCTCAAAGGCACCTCAGACCTGCCCTGGGGATCAGATAGCAGAAGGCAGGGCCAGCAGTGGGTGGGACCTCAAGGAGAAGACAGGGACTCAGGAGAGGCTGCGGGGGGAGGGTTAGGAGAGAGGGTCCCCCACAAGGGAGACGAGAAGAGAGGGGCAGAGGCCGGAGGCAGGCCTGGGAGTGGTGATGGGCTCAGCAGGAAGGATGGAGCGCTGGCAAGAGGGTAGGCGGGGCTGCTTCACCTACTGAAAGGCACCCAGGTACACAGCTGAGTCCGTATGTCAGGGAGAAGCGGGGAGAGAAGCAGGGAGGACCAGAGGAGGGTGCTCAGGAGTCCCTGAGCTCTGCTGCGGCCCTGAGGCCAGGCCAGGCCACCCAACCCCTCCATCAAGGCAGCCTGGCCCAATCACACAGCCAGGGCTGGCACTCGTGGAAAAGGGTGGTAGGAGGAAGCTGGCAGGGAAAGGCACTGAGGAGACCCAGCCAGGCCCGTCCCCTCCTCACGCTGCAGGGTTCAGGCCTAACCACCAGCCTGTGTGTGGCCAAAGTGATCTGTCCGCAGGCCCCTTGGACCTGTGCCCTTCAAGACATCCCTACCTTCCCTCGATGACAGTGATGACGTCATTCATCTGGATGTGCAGCTTGTCCGGCTCCTCAAAGTCCTGAAGGGCCCGCATGTCAGTGGGCTGGGCCTGGCGGGAGAGCAAGGTCATGGCCAGCTCTGGGGCTGACCCCTGGACGGCCCCTCAGCTCTCCTGGGCAGCCCTGTCCCTCACCTCCAGCAGGAAGTCCCGCAGGGCCACAAACGTAGGTCTGTCCTCTGGCTTGTGAGCCCAGCACTGGACCATGACATTGTAGATGTCCTGGGGGCAGTCCTCGGGCCGAGGCAGCCGCTCCCCCTCCTTGTCGATCTTATGCAGGATCTGATGGTGGGAGGCGCAGAGGGTGAGGACCCACGGAGCACCCAGCCCTTCCCTTCCTGCCCTTCCTCCGGCCCCTCCTCAGCTGCAGCTGCTGCCACCATGCCTGGCCTCAGAGGAAGGGATCTGCCTGCCTGGGAGGGGCCCTCTCCAGAGCCCCTGACCCTTCTTCCCAGGTCTGGGGCCTCAGCACCAGTGGCTGTGGCAAGGGCTGGAGGATGAGGGCAGGCCCCAGCTCTTCCCTCCCCAGCCCAGTGCATCCCAGTCTCTGCTGGGTGCTCCCTGAGAGGGTGGAACTTACCCCCCGCCGCCATGGGGCCCGTCTCCCAGCCCTCACCTGACTGCCATTGAGGCCGATCCAGGGCTCCTGGCCATAGGTGAACATCTCCCACAGGGTCACCCCGAACATCCAGGTGTCGCTGGCATGGGAGAAGGTGCGTGTCTTCAGGCTCTCAGGGGCACACCTGGCAGAGGCAGGGGTCACAGAGAAGCCCTCTCAAACACCCCCACTGCGTCCGCCCCGGGGATGTCAAACACTCATTCAGCAAACATCTGTTTGACCCCTGTGCCAGATTCAACAGTGGGTCTCGGGGATGCGTGTGAAATGGGCGGGGGGCAGGACTCCTGGACTACACGGTGCACAGACTCGGGGAAGATGGTCTACGCTCAGGCCTCTTACTCACAAGCAGCCTGGCGTGGGAAGAGGAGGAGACATTTCCCAGCCAGAGAAGGAGGGAAAGAAAGGAGGTCAGAGGCTGCAGGACAGGCAGGAGAAGATCACAGGCTGCTTTCTGACCGTGGCGGGAGGATGACAGTTCCCAGATTTGGGGCGGGATCCTGAGATTTGGATCCTTCAGCAGGAAGGTGTGGGTGGGAAATTCAGATAAGGCCGGGGGAAGAACCAAAATGAGTAGAAACAGTCACATTGGCTTCACCTAAATACACCCATTTGCTCTGGGCCCCCCCCCCGGGTGAGGTCAGAAACGGCCATCCCAGCGTGGACTGAGGTGCAGAGGGGAGGGCGCTGCCCTAGACATGGAGCCCCACCCCTCGAGGCAGATGGGACCTGGGGAAGCCACTCGAGGTTGCCAAGGCTCCTTGTCCTCATCTATGAAATGAGAACAGTATGTGCCCACTTCCCAGTGTTGTTTAAAGGCACTGTATTAACAAGTCACCATTCAAACCAGAATGCCTGAATGCAAAAGAGGCTGCTGTAACTTACTCCAGGACTGCAGGCATAATCTAAGACATATGCTCACGCTGGGTGTAAAGCCAGCTGCTGGTTAAGATGACCAGATGTCCTGGAATATAAGGTTGCCCACAGCCACCACTCTGGCAAGCAGGACTGAACCAACCCTTCCCGCCCCAAAGAAGGCAGATCAGAGTCCTTTGTGCCTCTGGCACCAGAAGACAGCAATGGTCTCAGCACAGGGTAAGCCCACACAGGGGTGAGGCTGGCACCAGGTGAGCAGCCCTGGTCTGTCTGTAAGGCCTGGTGTGGCCTGGGCCTGTCTACCACTAGCTCTACCTAGAACATGCTTACAGCAAGTGTTTCCCTGGCTAGCTGCCCCTGCCATTTCAGGAGCTTACCCTAAGTCCTGCAAGAAGCCTCTGAACACCCCACTGGGCAATGCCCCTTGATGAGGTGCACAGACTCATCCTGTGCTTCCCAGCACCCAGACTCTGGCACATGGGCCCTCAAGAATTCCTAGATGGATGGTGAGTGAATGGGGGCAAAGGAGGGCTCCCCAGGCTCAGAATAGACAAGGGCAGGCCCAAGCAAAACCGAGGGCTGTGGTGGGTCAAGAAAGCTCTGGAAGCTCTGAGGCCTGGGTCTGCAGGGACCAGCGTGGGGTCGGACTCTGAGCTGGCAGCACCTGCCCCTCACCAGGCGAAGGGCACCTTGCGATGTTCCTGCATGACGTAATGGTCGTCATTCTGGGGCAGCGCTCGCATCAGCCCAAAGTCCCCGATCTTGACCAGGTCGCGGGTAGCCAACAGCAGATTGCGGGCAGCCAGGTCACGGTGAATAAAGCGCTTGGACTCCAGGTAGCCCATGCCCTCAGCCACCTGCACAGCGTAGCGGCTCAGAGTCCCCAGGAGGAAGTGGCCCTGGTGCTTACGTAGCCGGTCCAACAACGATCCCAGAGGTGCCAGCTCTGTCACCTGAGGCCACGGAGGAGGCAGGAGGAGTGAGCCTGGAAGACCCTGCCCCTTTTCGACACCCCATGCTGGGCTCCCAGCCCCCTTCCTGAAGGCTTTCCAGAGCGAAGCTACAGGCTCCTTCCTGGCCTGTGGCCTGGGGACCTCCAGGAGTCCTACAGTCTTTCAGTTCTCTCTCTCCAGACAATGTGGGAAACTGACCCCCAGAGAGGAGGAGCCCAAAGAGGCAACAGCTAGAAATTCCAAAAACTGGCCAGGCGCAGTGGCTCACACCTATAATCCCAGCACTTTGAGAGGCTGAGGCTGGTGGATCATTTTGAGGTCAGGAGTTTAGGACCAGCCTGGCCAACATGGTGCAACCCCATCTCTACTAAAAATATAAAAATTAGCCAGGTGTGGTGGCACAAAGCTGCAATCCCAGCTACCTGGGAGCCTGAGGCAGGAGAATTGGTTGAGCCCGGGAGGCGGAGGTTGCGGTGAGCTGAGATTATTGCACCCCAGCCTGGGCAACAAAGTGGGACTCTGTCTCAAAATAAATAAATAAATAAAATACAAATTCCCAAAATTAAACTCAGTGGCCAGCCCCTCCCATGGGAGTAACTTTCTGACAATGAGCACCAGCAAAATACAGAGACAAACCTGGACTGCAGCAGACACAGTCAGTACCAGGTGGGACCCCTGTGAACCCCGTTACTCCATCAGGTTGGGGGAACAACGTGGATCTAGGGTGCTTCCGCCCTTAGTCAAGATGGAGACAGCACCAAAGCACACATCTGGGGAGCAGAGCCCTCTCTGGCCCAGCCCCTCCACCCCGCAGCACTCACCATCTTCATGGGCGGCGTGAGCACCACCCCGTAGAGGCGAATGAGGTTTCGGTGGTCCAGCGAGTGCATGGCGTTGACTTCCCGGATGAAGTCGTCCATGGCTTCTGGCTGGCTCAGCACGTCGGGCTTCAGGCACTTCACAGCCACACTCACCTGTCCAGAGCGGGATTTGCAAGGACTCAGGACTCGCCCAGTCTTGGACACGCGGAGCCGACCTGCTCCACCCTCCAGCTTGGCTCAGCAATCCCTGCCTCTGAGCTGCTCCTCTGGGTGGGTGAGCGTGTCACCAGTGCTCTGCCTGAGGACTGGCAGCAGCAGGGCCGCTGGCTGGCCCTCAGGAGCCATCGTGGGCCGGGCGCCCCCTTCCTGGGGGAATACCCAGCTTCAATACCAAGCGAAAAGTAGGAGATGACCGGTTTGATGAGAGAATGGGAACATGTTACAAAATGGAATGTTAAAAGGTGCTTTGCTGTAGGAGGAAAATGCTTTAAATGCCAAAAACACACCGGTTGTGCTACAAGCCAGCACCGTGGCTTCCCCTGGAATGGCACACTGAGTGGAAGAGGCAGGAGGGAGCCTTCTGAGGCGCCTGCATGTGAGAGTCAAGTCGGAATTGTATGCTGTGGTGCACACATGCTATCCCTGAAGGGAAACATTTTAAATAAAATGCCAAGAAGAAAGAACAAGATTTTAAAAGCTGCATCCAAAATTTGTATCTTAACTAAATCCAACAAAATGCCTAAGGTGGGAGGAAGAGGCAGAAATGCTAACTCTGCTTCCTCTGAGTGGTGGGATTACAGGCATTTTTTTTCTTATTTTTCAAACAGTTTCCAAACTTTTATAATAAGTAAATTATTTTTATAATTGAAATAACAAATGTGCTTAGTTAAACCTGAACATGGTCTGGGTGTCATGGCCTGTAATCCCAGCACTTTGGGAGGCTGAGGTGGGCAGATCACTTGAGGTCAGGAGTTCGAGACCAGACTGGCCAACATGGTGAAACCCCGTCTCTACTAAAAATACAAAAAATAGCCAGGTGTGGTGGTGCATGCCTGTAGTCTCAGCAACTCAAGAGGCTGAGGCAGAAGGATCACCTGAACCCATCAGGCAGAGGTTGCAGTGAGCCGATTACGCCACTGCACTCCAGCCTGGGTGACAGAGCGAGACTCTGTCTCAAAAATAAATAAATAAATAAAAACCAAAAACCCTAAGCATGGACTCTGGGATGAGCCACTCCATGCCACATCCCCAATCCCAGTCACATCCTGGTTGGGGGCAGAAGAGCCACCAGCAGCCTCGGATCCCACGCCTCTACTGCGCTGGCAGGACAGAGAACTTACCGTCTTCCCTGAGGGCGCGTCCCACTCGCCCCTGCGCACAACGCCAAAGGAGCCATCGCCCAGCTTCTCCAGGAGGCGCAGGTCCTTCTCCCCAATGAGGCAGGTGAGGCTCTGCAGGGGCCCCTCCCCTGCTGGGACCCCAGGGATGGGCGAGGTCTTCCGGAAGGTGCTCTGAGAGTGCTGAGGGGGGAACTCAGCCTCCGGTCGCTTTCCACTAAACACCTGTTTGAAGGCAGCCAGGGAGCAGATGGAACCCAATGCCCCCAGGTCAATCACTCAGTCCCACCTCACTAGGTCTCCTTGGTGATCCCTGGCTCAGCTTCCAGAGAGGTCCTGGCCTTGCCAAACTGTCAGTGGGGCATCCTGGCTGGAGGCCCACACTCCTTCCAGGGCATGTCTCCAATACGAACCCAAAGCCTGAGGGTGGCCTCAAGGTGGGTGCTAGAAAAAGACTGACAGGCATGCAGCCTGTGGCCTCACACCCAGCTGTGGGGACGGGGAGAATCCAAAGCCCTCCGGGCACCACCTACCCAAGGTCTGAGTCTCCTCCCAGTCCTGCCCCACCCCTCCCTTCCTGCACCCGCACCCAGCACAGACTCCAGCCCCAGCCTGAGTAGATGGGAGTAGATGGGCCCCAGGAGCTGCAGGGGCCCTCCACAGATACCTCCTTGTCCATTTTTAGCCCTGGCCCCTTCTCTGAGCTGACCATTTGGTGCTGTCTGTCTCTACCCTCCCCAGGGAGTCGGCTGCCCTTCATCCTGCCCAGGGGAGAGGATAATTTTAGTCCGAGGTTGAACCATGAGTGTGTGTGTGGTTCAGATGAAGCTAGTCCTTGCTCGGGAAGGGCCTGGGAAGACAGCTGGGTTTCTCGAGGGGCGCCTAGCGCTGAGGGCTGAGAGAGAAGGAAGAGTGGAGGAGACTCTGAGGCCAGGGTGGACAGGGAGAGGGCCAAAGGTCAAGGGACTGGAGAAAGGAGGCCGTGAGGGTCAAAGCCGGCCATTATCAGTCTGACGTGGCCATCTCCACTGAGGCACCCGCAGCCTTGGCTCCAGGCTGCCGATTCTTGCCAGTTTGGTGGAGGCTGATCTCTACGGGCTAGGGTGCCTTAAATCTGAGCGCCTCTTCTGGCCTCTGCCCTGTGCCTCCTTCCAGTAACTGGAATTCCTTTTGTTTGCAAGCAATGTTCAGGCTACAGGACCCTCCACAGCCATGATCTCAGGTGCCTCCTACAGCCCCGAGGTGAGCTGGGTAGTGGGGCTGGCTTCATTTCACTGAAGACATGATGAAAGTCTGGAGAGGCCACTGACTGCCCAGAGACCTGTCCGGAGCCAGTGGCAGATCCAAGACCCCGAAATCTCAGCAAACCACACTGTTCTTCTCCTGCCTTCACCAGCCCCGATGCAACTCATCCTTCCCTAAAACCTGGGCAAGGGACCAGGACAGTGTTCCCAGAAAAAGCCACAGGATCCCAAGAGACAGCCCCTTTGCTGGAGTGCAGCCAGGAAATCTCTGCTGCCCAATCCCATGCCAGCTGTTTGGCCCTGCCTACCCCCTACCCCATCCCTGAGGCCAGAAGTGGGGAGGGAAGGCCACAGCTGGCTCACTTCCTCTCTCATTGTCTTCCAGACAATGGGCAAAGTTCCACTGAGTCAGACCAGGGACTTACTACACTACAGACCCAAATTAGGACAAGGTGCGGGGAGAGGTTGGGACAGGCTGTGGGGAAGGAAGCTGTCAGCAGGGCCAGATGACCAGAGAAACCCAGAGATTAGAGAGGGTGGGGGAGGAGGGAAGCCAAGCCAAGATGTCCTGGGTCCAGACAGGTCCAGCACCCCACGCCAGACACTGGCCCCAGCGCTCAGACACAGAAAAGCTAAGTTAAGGCTCACTTGTCAACGAGCTCCTGTTCCGGGCCGGGATGCCCTCACTGCACACAGGCTGCTCGTGTGTCTGTATCTGGTGGAGACAGACACTTAGCCCGGCAGCTCTGCAAGTGCCCTGCCCGATAAGAGCCTGGAGAAGGAGGGTCTGTACAAAGAACTCTACCTTCGGGGTCTGGGGGAAAGGTTCCTAGGACAGGAGTGGAGCAGGGTGCTAGAGTCTATCCTCACCCACCTTGCTCATCCACGACTTCCGTTTGCATAAGGCCTTCCTCCTCTTCACAGCCTCCCATAGCCGCCGCTGGCCTGCAGGGAGGATGGGGAACCCAGTGCTGTTAAAGCAGCTTGAGCCCCCGGAGAGGCTGCTGGCTGCAGTCCCCCTGTGAATGAGTCCAGCACTAGACACTGCCAGCACAGTGATACTGATGACATCAATCCCAACTGACCAGGAGCCTCAAGTGCCCAGACGGCCACTGCACTCCAGGCACTGGCTCTCAGACTGGGTGGAGGGCTACAACCAAAACATGGAAGCAGTGGTCTGCTCCCAGCTCTCAGGAAAAGGCAAGGTGATTAATAGAATCTTCTTAATGTGGAGGCTTTTTCCCTCCATAATATTTTCTGATGCTACTGGCATCAGACACCAACTATCCAGGCTCAAAGCAGCATAAATCAAAGTCTAATTTAGCACATTATTACCTATTTAGCAATTTTAAGTTGAAAGCCCTAATATGTTTCTAATGTTCTATGAAGAACATTATGACTTTTAGATGCTACAATCCCTACTTTTAGAAGAAATACAGAGTTGAGCTCAACTTAGAGCAAACCTGTGTGTGTGCGTGTATCTGCATGTGTGTGTGTGAGAGAGCGCATACCAGCGCGAATGTATCAGCAAACCACCTGACAGTCAGCCTTCTTCTCCCTATAGATCTCTGGGCATGGACCCCGCTAGTATTCAGAACGATGAGCAGAACAGACTCGATTTCATGCTTATGAAGGGGGCGGTGATCGAGGAAGTACGTCCTCTGTGAGAACAAACAGAGCGAGGTCTCTGGTGGCTCCTGCATAGCCAGGGTTTTAGGGAAGGCCTCACTCCCCTCAAACTCGATTCACCTTTACAACTGCCAGCTGTTCTCCGCACATAAGCATCTACTCATGTCCCTCCTGCACTACCTCAGGGCTCTGGGACAGACAGAGGTCTCAGCCGCCACCCACCACACAGTGGTCCTGAGGACAGAGGATGTAAACAGTCAGGGCCAAGACAAGCTAGGCCAAAGTCCCACCTACCAGGCCGGCCCATGCCAATCTTCTCCAGGTCCTCATTCTTGACATACTCAAAGTGGGACAGGCGGGTGACATTGAGGTCGTCTCGGAGCCGCAGGAAGTACTGTTGCAGCTGCACCTCGGAGAGCAGCTCCAGCAGCCAGCCTGTGCCCTCCTCTGGCTGCATGCTGCCGCCTCCTAGCCTCTGTGGGGAGGGAAGAGTGGATCAGGGACAAGCGGTGTGGGGGGACAACATGACCTGGGCTCCCCTACACCCCAACACACTGTTATCTTCTGCTCCCAAGAGAAGCTACAGAGAACTGCCTGGACCCATGTCCCCCATTCCTGCCAGCCACAGGGCACAATTACGGCAGTGGAGATGCAACCCTGGCCCTGGAGTCAGAAGTCAGAGTCTTGATCCTGCAGTCTGTGATCTATGGACGAGTGGCCCAAGATCAACCCATCTTTGCTCATGTTCCTCACCTGCTCTAAGTCTCCAGCCCTTGAAAATCTTTTTTTTTTTTTTTTGAGATGGAGTCTCACTCTGTCGTCAGGCTGGAGTGCAGTGGTGCAATCTCAGCTCACTGCAACCTCCACCTCCCGGATTCAAGCAATTCTCCTGCCTCAGCCTCCTGAGTAGCTGGGACTACAGGTGTGTGCCACCACGCCCAGCTAATTTTTGTATTTTTTAGTAGAGACAGGGTTTTACCATGTTGGCCAGGATGATCTCAATCTCTTGATCTTATGATCTGCCCGCCTCGGCCTCCCAAAGTGCTGGGATTACAGGCGTGAGCCACCATGGCTGGCTGAAAATCTTTGAAAAGCTCTCCAGGAAAATAGATGTGTTCTTACTCCTAACATTTCAATAAAAATCTTTGCAGGGTGCAGTGTCCCTTGAGATCCAACTATGGGCTCCTCAAATGTGATGGACCCCACAGAAAAATCTCAGGACCAGATGAGCCCTAGGCTAAGTTCCTCCCAACACCTGACCTCTCCTAACAATCCAGAGACCACTCCACGGGCCCCCACTCAGGTGCCTACAGGGCCGAAGCAAGCAGAAGACAGGGAGGGCAGGGACTGGGGTGGGCTTGCAGACACCCATCTACAGGGAGCTCAGATCCCATCAATGGTTGTCACAAGAAACTGTGGTCCAGTGTTGTCAAAGCTTTCCATTTTTTCAAGAAATAAAAGGCGAAATCTCAGTACTACCATTTTTTTGGAAAAGGTAATATATGCACATGGTGGAATATTCAAGAAGGTGCACGGGGCCATCACGTCTCATTCCCTCCCCCACTGCACAGCCACCCGCTCCCCAGTAGCTGCCAAGGATGCCTTCTGCAGACCCTTTCAGACTCTGCTGTCCCCTACACAAATATTCATGCATTCACCATACATATCATTCTGTTCCTTGATTTCACTTTCCATCTTTCTCCTGACTTCTGAACAATGCTGAATAGTTCAGATTTGAAACACACACATATGCACACCCACACACGTGCATGCACAGAGGAGCCGATGCCTACAGGTGAGCAACCTCTGACCTACACTCTCCTGGGCCCAGAGAAGGAGCTGGTAGCACCTTCAAAGCTAAGCCAGTGAAGCCACCACACGGCAAACCCTCCCGTCAGAGTAAGAAATGTCAGAGCTGAGGGCTTGGCCAGGCCAGCCCCTGACCCATGCTCAATCCCTAGAGAGAAAAACAGGCAAGAGAAAAAAGGCCAGCTGCCCAGCTGGGGGCCAAGCCATCCCCCTCCCCAACTCGGTGGTGGCCTCCTCCCCAGTTCTCATCAGAGTGAGAAGCACTTGAGAAGCGGGCACAGAGACTGGCCCAGCATGAGCCTCCTGCCCCCACAGTTCCCAGTGGCTCTGCCAACACAATGCCAGTCCAGACTTTCTCAGGCAGCTCAGGGAAGTACAAAGAGTAACAAATGGGAATGAGAAACCCTCAGTTCAAATCCTGGCTCTTCCACCACGGTGAATGGGCCAGGCAGCTGGGCTAGCAGGGTGGTTTCCAAACTTTAAGCTGTAACCCTTTATTTGGTTCTCATGAGGGCTGCACAGCACCCTATGGCATATTTGTGGTCATCACAATGTTTGGGGGGGACTTAGTGACACTGAGTGGGTGGCTGGGGGACAAGAACATGAGCTATCCTGCAATGCATAGAGCATTCTCGCACTGTCCCAAATCCCACACAGTTCAATCAGGAAGGTGCTTATGGTCATCCAAAGCTAGACTCTGATCCCACTAATCAGGAAAATACTTTTATAGTTTTTTGGTTTTGTTTTTTGGGGACACAGTCTCACTCTGTCACCCAGGCTGGAGTGAAATGGTATGATCTCGGCTCACTGTAACCTCTGCTTACCAGGGTCACACAATTCTCCTGCCTCAGCCTCCCATAGCTGGGATTACAGGCACCTGCCACCACGCCTAGCTAATTTTTGTATTTTTAGTAGAGATGGGGTTCCTCCACATTGACCAGGCTGGCCTTGAACTCCGAACCTCAAGTGATTTGCCTTCCTTGGCCTCCCAAAGTGCTGGGATTACAGGTGTGAGCCACTGCACCTAGCCTTACAACTTTAATATGCACTAAATTTTCCTGGAATGAAACTTTGTAGACTTGTTCAGAACACAGCACAAGTCCACTGTTTACAAAAATTTCAGTGAAGGCAACCCTTCTCATTACTTCCAACTCCTTCTCGGTCAGCACTTGCAGATGCCGCCTTCACGGTTTTTCCACCTGAGGTCTCAGGATCTGACTCCTTCGCTACGTTGTCTAGGTTACTGACGTGTTAGGACACATAAAATATTATAATTTCCTTCTTCTTATGTCTCTTTATATTGCAGTTCCCATTGTGTTGCTTGTTTCACTGTACACAAGTCAACAGGTTACAAAAGAGATTATATTTCTGTCAATTTTATTTAACAAGAGTAACAATAAAAATAATAAAAGTAACACCTAGGCTGAGCATGGTGGCTTACGCCTGTAATCCCAGCACTTTGGGACCCCAAGGCGGGCGGATCTCCTGAGTTCAAGACCAGCCTGACCAACATGGAGAAACCTGGAATCACTTGAACCCGGGAGGCAGAGGCTGCATTGAGCTGAGACGGCCTCATTGCACTCCAGTCTGGGCAACGAGTGAAACTCCATCTCAAAAAAGCAAAAATATCTAACACTTCAACTGCACTTATTATATTCGAGGAACAATTCTAAGCATTAAGCTGTATTAATTAATTTATCCTCAACAAAATCATCTGTTCATAAAAACACAGGTGTGGGGTTAAGAGGGCGAGGCACCGCTTTCGGGAAGCAAGCCAGAGGCACACTGAAGGCACTGGCCTAGGCAGTGTCTCCCCTCAGCCTGGCCACTGCTGCCCTGTCCCTGGACAAAGTGACCCCACTCCTACAGGGTTCAGCCTCAGGACAGGGGCTCCCAGTCTCCAGGAGGCCAAGCAGTCTCCAGGCTCCTCTTCCTCCTACCACCAACGCCCAAAGATCCAGGCCCCTTCCTCTAGGCTCCAGAAAACAGCTTACAGCCATACGCTGGGAAGCCAGGGCTGGGGGAGACCAGAGGCCCCTCCCCTGAAGCTCTTCAGAAAGCACAGCCCGGCCTGTTCCCTCTGCCTGAAACACCAGCTCGGCTCAGCTGTGCACTCCCCTCCCTGCTCCCGGACCCAGGAACGGCGCTGCTCTGCACAGGGACATGTGTGGGAAGACCGGGAAGACCACCGAGACCGTAGTGAGGGAAGAGTCAGGGTCTCAGTCCTGCCTCTCCTGCTGAGTCCGGGGTCTCTGCACAGGTCCCCTCCCCTCTCTAAGTCCCCTCCAGCCCAAGTTTCTTTGTGCAGCTCAGAGCATGGCTGCAGCTCCTCCCGAGCTCAGACCCTCTCTAATTCCACACAAGCCTGGCCCCAGCACCTCATGGAGTCTGCACACCTGCACCCATGGCTGGTATGCAAACACACAGGCCAGCACAGGGGAGGCCACCTGACTCGGACGCCCCTGCCCACCCCTCACTGGAGGGGTCCCGAAGCTGCTCCCAGTCTTGCTCTCTGCCTCTCAGGCAAGTACTGGTGCTGAGGAGCCCACCCAGTCCCCAGTAGTTCAGCCCCTGCCCCACTCACTGTGTACAGGCGTCGCCGCAGTCTGGCCAGAAGAGGGAAAGAGAGCTCCAGGCCAGGGAACCGACGTGCCGCCGGCATCTCCACGGAGCTGGGCCCCCGAATGGGCACTAGGGATCTGGCCCCAGAAAGGTGAGCAGGGGCCTCAGCTCCTGAGCTTCACACTCCGCCCAGGAGAGGAGTTGGCCAGCGGTCTGTCCCAGGAGTCCCCCAGTCCCACACCGAGGGTGGGAAATGAGGAGGAACAGGGTGGGCCCCTCTGCTTTGCTGCAAGCCGGGCTGGGTTTCCACAGCTGGCCAGTCTGGCAGGGTGCTAATAGCTCTTCTCCCGCTGGCTGCAGCCCGGGGCCTCTGTCCTCGTTCTGTCTTCTCTCCAGGGCAGTGGTCACAGTCCAGCCCTACTCCCTGGCTTCCCCACCCGCCTGCCCGCCCGCCTGCCCTTCCCTCTAGCCTCCCTCCCGCCTCCCTCCCTCCCTCCCTCCCTCCCCAGCTGAGCAGCTCTGACACTGGCTGAAAAAAGACCTTTCTGAATCACTGCCAAGAGGGCGGCAGGAATGGGGGGACTCTTCCTCCCAGCCACCCGCGCTGGCCCCACTGCCTCCCCGTACACAAGGCCCCCTGTCTCTGGCCTCTACCCCAGCCCTCACAGTTGGAGACAACTCCCGGGATTTTAGGGTGAGGGCTATGGGGCGCAAACAGCATGCACAAAGAGGGGCTGTGGACCCCCACACAGGCCTGCGTAGGGAGATGGGGACTAGCACACAGCCTGAGTGGGAGGCTTGGGCCCCAGAGGCTCTGCTAGGCCCTGCAGACAGACTCTGAGACCCTCCCCCACGCCCAGTCCCAGCCTTGGCTGAGCGTCTCCTGGCTCAGACCCTGATGTGGCCCTGTTACCCTGGTGCCCGACGGAAATAGGAGGCCGGCAGCCTGCCAGAGTGGGGCAGGCCAGCCAAGAGCAAGGGTGGGTGGGGGCGAGGATCTCCACCCCTTCCCTGGGGCTGCCTTGTCTGCTACCCAAACACCTGGGGTGCCTCCTACCCAGACCAGGCGGCCAAGTGGCCAAACCCCTCAAAACAACAAATACGCCCTGAGCGTCCTTCTGGGACGCTCCCACCCCAAAGCTATAGGATGTCTCCCGTACAGCACCTCCAACGCAGACCACAGCCACAGCTCAGGGGGCCTGCAGACACTCCCTCAAGCCCCCGTGGGGCCCCCATGTCTCTAGAACTGACAAATGATCTCTCTGGCCCTCCTCAAAGGGTGCCAGCTGCTCTTACACCCCCCTCGCTACAGCCCCCAGACACACCTGACAGCTGCAGGAAGTCCTCTCTCGCTCTCCAGACGCCCCCCTCCCTGCAGGGCCATGCCTAGGGAGCCCGTTTCTTGCACACTGCTCTCTTGTCCCTGTCCAGCTGGCCACCAGCTCAGGGAGCCCCAGCTGGCTGGAGGGGTGGGCAGCTGGGGAGCAGGGCTTTGGGGAATCAGCATCCCAGGCTCCCTTCCCAGGGCCTCTCCCAGCGCTTGACTTCCGAGATGACGCCGAAAGGGACAGCCATTTCCTGGTCTAACCCCAGGAGGTGGGGAAGAAGACATCCTCAACTTCAGTCCCTCTTCCTCATCCCCCCCCGCCATCCACCCCACAAAGCCTGTGGAGACAGTGGGTGCAGCCTGAGTGAATAACCAGTCCAATGGCTGAGGTCAGCTGGACAAGACAAGGTCAGGCTTACGTTACACCGGAGCTGACTTTTCGCCAAACCTTGGCTGACTATGCCCTTGTATCAAAGAAGCGTACAGCCTACCCTGGTACCAGGCATCACCCAGAAAAAGACCCAGGAACCGGGGGCCAGGGAACAATTTAAGCAGGGTTATTCCCTCTACTTCAAAAACAAGTCTACTGGATCAGAATGGCCAGATTAAAAACTCTAGCCATCCCCAGAAATATGTGTCTCAAAGCTACCAGAACCCCATGCCTGCCCCTCCCTTCCATGGATGTCCAGTAAGAACAAGACCTGCAACTGAGCCAGCAATCCAGCTGCAGGAAGCAGCACACTATACGGGGGTCAAAGCCAGGCCGGCTCCTGGACCACCCCCACCCTTCTTTTTAAGAGTCTTGCTCTATTGTCCAGGCTGGAGTGCACTGGTGCAATCCTGGATTCAAGTGACTGTCCTGCCTAAGCCTCCTGAGTAGCTGGGATTACAAGCATCTGCCACCACACCCAACTAATTTTTTTTGTATTTTTAATAGAGACGGGGTTTCGCCATGTTGCCCAGGCTGGTCTCGAACTCTTGACCTCAGGTGATCCAGCCCCCTCGGCCTCCCAAGGTGCTGGGATGACAGGCGTGAGCCACTGCGCCCGGCCCTGGCCCCTTTGACCCCGCCGAGAAAAACAGCCCGACCTTGAGCCTCAAGCCTCAACGCTCCTACCGAGTCCCTCTTTCTGTCAGCTACTGCCCTCTGCCGGTTGGGAGAGGAAGTGCCTTCTCTCCAAGGGGAAGGGAAGGGGCCCCATCAATACAGTGACCATATTTTCAAAAGCAAACAAGGACATTTGGCTTGATATTCACATTCGAAAGGCTAGTAAATGGGAATGCCAGGACACACAGACTCAGTTCTCATGAAATACTGAAGCTCAATCCTAGCAGTGCTTCCTGGACTCCCTTGGGGCATTGAAGAAAGCCCAAAGGACAGCTTTTTGGGGTCCCAGGGGACACACGCACACAAGAGGCAGATGCCAGCATCACTAATTCACCACCGCCACACCCACATAAGCACACCCCTCTCTGTACCCCGGCCCAGGAGCAGACACTCTCACTCCTGAGGGGCTGCTGCAGAGGGCACGGCTGGGCCTGGCTCACAGCAGACGATGGGGTTTAGGCCCAGGTATCTGGCTAACCCCTAGCCTTCCCCGTTACCTGTGATCCCTCCTCTCCCCCAGCCAGGCGCTGGTAAGCAGCTCTCTCCCCCATGGAGCCCACACTCCCTGCGGCTGCGGTCAGGGAGGGAAGCTGAGCCCGCAGCCCCCGCCCCGCAGCGGCACCGGCAGCGTCACTGCCCTGCGTCCTGAGGGGCCGGGCCTCGAGCATCCTCCAGAAGGAGCTCAGGGCCGCCACTGCGTCCAAGCTCGGGGGAGGCCCCAGTCAGTGACCCCCGCCCCCACAGCCTCATCTGCCATCGGCCAGCAGCCCGGGGGACGCACCCCTCCTCCTGCGGGCCTCTGGCCATTCCTTCCTGCGCTGGTCCCAGCTCCGCTCCTCCTCCCCAGGCGCTGCTCCCACCCTCTCCCAGCAAGCCAGCTGTGCCAGCCCCGGGCTGACCCCCACCGAGAGCCGGGGCTCTGCCTTCGCTGACCACAGAACCGGGCTCCACGCAGCCCTTGGCCCCAGAGCCGCCCATGAGGCCTTGGGGGGTTTACGAGTCCCCCGTATTCCACTAGCAGGGGCCATCTAAGAAGACTACAGAAGAGACGCCTCCGTCCGACTCAATCTGAGACCCTCTCCTCCTAGACATCCCGGGGCCTGCTGCGTGCCCCACCCCCAGCCTGCCCCCGGCAGCTGCTCAGTTCCCAGAACGCCGGGCGCCCACCTGCTCGGCCCTGTGCTCAGCCGGCTCCGCGCCACCTCCTGCGCAGGCCACGCCCCGCCCCAAGCAAGCCACGCCCCCACAGGCCGCGCCCCCGCCCCGAGGCCCCCGCGCCCATTTCACAGCACTCCACTCCGGCAACGCAGCACGCGCTGTGTGTGCTGGTAACGCTGGGCCGACCCGGTACCGCAGTGACCTCCCTGACTTCAGAACAGTGACACGAGGGCCGGGACTCATGCTGAAAAGCTGCTCTAACATTGGCCCACGTGGGGGTGCCGCACCCAGCACTGGCGCAAGGCCATCGTCGGCACAGGAAGTCCCAGGGCAGAGGCTCTTCCTCTCCCCCGGGGCCGCAAGGCATCACTTCTCATTCGGGAGGCATCTGAAGCAGCCACGGACTCTCTAGTACCAGGTCTTTAGGGCTGAGGTCAGGGCACCCTCCCTGGGTTGGGGCAGAGGAGAGAGAGGTGCGGAGACATCTCCCCACACAGCTTCAAGGCTAAGCGAGACCCCGGGAGGGCACTAGGTGAGTTCCTCCTAAGGCCTACTCCTCACACAGCCCCTTGCCGGGGAGGGGTCCCGGACGCCTGGTTCTATGCTGTACAGACGCTTCTTGGCATCTTACTGCAGCTAAAGGCACACACTAGTCTTGGGAGTAGCTGCAAGACCCCAAAGCCTGGACAAGGTGGGAAATACCGGCCCCATTCCCTCTTGCCCTGGCTGGATAAAGGATCTGATCCAAACCACTGCCCTTTCCTGCTTTCTCCCTGCCTCACCTCCCCGCTGTAAATTTCATCTCCCAGTACCATCCTATTGTAAGAAATCCACAGGATCCGGACTACCTCGAGGACTTCCAGAATCCACCCCACGTGTACAACTCTGCTCTTCACATGTCCCTTTCTATCTCCAGGCTGCAGAGCTAAAGGAAACAGAAGAGGCTGGGGGCCAGCCCACCTCCGCTGTCCATTCCCCCTGCAGCCTCTCCAACTGCACTTTGTGACACTTGTTGAAGTGACAAATCCACACCAAGGAGCAGACATGACATGCAATTTCTGGCCAAGAGGATTTTTCCAAAACAATGTACTGTATTCTCAGGAATATATGCCAACCCTACCTCCCAGCTGGCCTTCTCCCACCTCCACCTCCCTCTTCTCCAAGCCCTGAACATACTGAAAAGGAGAGAGGGGCTTACAGCTCCCTCCCCCAGCCAGAGGATTATCTTGCCTCCACATGTCAGCCCCACCAAGTTTAGTCAACCTTAACTCACCCCTCTGTGCACAGGACCCAAGCTTCTGGGCCAAGGCCAGGCTGGGTGCCCTCAGAACCTCATTCCAGAGGGAACTGCACCAGGCAACCCCACACCCTCAGGTCAGCTGGGTCTGACATCACACTGGTCTGGGGAGGAGGCTGGCCGGGACCAAGAAAGAAAAGGGAATGATTCAGAAACACGCCATGACTGTCCATACTCTCCATCTCCAGGACAGAGAGGCCCACTCCCTCCCACGGGACTCTGGCAGCTGAGGTCCTGAGCGCAGGCAAGGCTGTGTCTGCTGGCGGTGCTGGGCCCATGCCAGCCCTGAAGCATCTTCACCCCCAAGTGTTGTTTTGTTTTTTGAGATAGTGCCTCGCTCTGGCCCCAGACTGGAGTGCAGTGGTGCGATCTCAGCTTACTGCAACCTCTGCCTCCCAGGCTCAAGCAATCCTCCTGCCTCAGCCTCCTGAGTAGCTGGGATTACAGGCGTGCACCACCACACCCAGCTAATTTTTGTATTTTTTGTAGAGAAGGGGTTTCATCATGTGGCCCAGGTTGGTCTCAAACTCCTGGGCTCAAGGGACCTGCCTGCCTTGGTCTTTCAAAGTGCTGGGATTACAGGTGTGAGCCACTGCGTCTGCCTCCCCCACCCAGCTGCTTAACTGTTGGTATTTCCTATGACTTTTGAACTCACGTTTCCTTATCTTCTCCACTGACACCTGCTCCCTGGGGTCACCTCCTCTCCTCCAGGGGCTCCTATTATCACCATGTGCTGTCTCCATTCCTGAATTCCTGCGGCTCCAGACCCACATTTCCAGACTCTCATAGGGCAGCTCCGTCAGGAGGCTGCAGAGGTACCACACATTGCGTATCCAAACTGAGCTCACCATCACCCCTACCCCCCTTAAACTCTGCTTCTGTATCCTGAACTGAAAACATCACAAGCCAACAGCAGCCACCAAGGTAGAAGCCACACCCCACCACTGACCTCAACCAAGACTTCGACTCCTTCCTCTACCTTCTCCACCAAGCACACCACAGTCAGGGTGCTTCAACCACCTCAGAGTTCCTTCTGTCAATAACACTGAGATCAGGAGTCAGGCAGATGGGGGCTGAAATCCTGACTCCGTCACGTTCTAGCTGGGCAACTTTTGAGCAAATAACCTCTAAGCCTCAATGTCTTATCTGTAAAGTGGGGATAAACGGAGTCTCCTTCATAGAACTGTCACGAAGAGTCTTAGGAGATCATGAGGGGCACCCTCAGCATAGCACCTGGCTGCCTGATGTTACTGCTGTGTCAGCACAGACCTGCTGTCCTTCCCCGGCTAGCACACAGGCGCTTCTGTAAGTGCTCACAGCACCCAACCCCCTGCTGGCACTCAGGCCCTCTGGGATCCACTCCTCGCCAATTTCTCCACCTCTCTTAGCATTCCCTTCAGATGTCTCTGTGTCCCAACCAGGCCAAGTGTTTGCCTTTCCCTAGACATACGCTGGGTTTTTTCTTTTTTGTTTTTAAGAGACTGGGTCTTGCTCTGTTGCCCAGGCTGAAGTGCAGTGGTGTGATCATGGCTTATTTTAACTTTGAACTCCTTGGCTTAAATGACCCTCCCACCACAGCTTCCTGGATCACAGGCACCAGCCACCATGTCCAGATGCCCTTTAATTTTTATGTCTGTGGCCAAGCACGGTGGCTTATGCCTGTAATCCCAGCACTTTGCGGGGCTGAGATAGGCCAATCACCCGAGGTCAGGAGTTCAACACCAGCCTAACCAACATGGTAAAACCTCATCTCAACTAAAACATACAAAAATTAGCTGGGCGTGGTGGTGGGCACCTGTAGTCCCAGCTACTTGGGAGGCTGAGGCAGGAGAATCGCTTGAATCTGGGAGGTGGAGGTTGCAGTGAGCCGAGGTCACAGCATTGCACTCCAGCCTGGACAACATCGAGACTCTATCTCAAAAAAAAAAAAATTATGGTTATCTCTGCTGTTTTATTGGAGGGTGCTTGAAAACATGAGTAGGATAACTACACAGTAATACATGAGAAAAATAGCCAAAATAATTCTTAAAAATTTTAATTATCCATCATGTTCCTATCCTTAAAGGGTCACTATTCCTGTAACTCTTTGTATTAGCACATAATTGGACTGAAGGAGCCCTTTGTACACCCCTCTGCTGTGATTTGTGCATCGTAAGGTAACCATCTGTCTACATCCGTCGCCCTGAAGGCAGAACCTGGCAGGAGCCTGGGCAGGTCTGCTGAGGACTGCGTCTTTGTGAGGAACCCTGGAGAAAGGTGGCCTGCTTCTTTCCCCGCGAGATGCTGCCTGTTACTTTCCCAGTGCGTGCCAGAAACAAGCCTGGCTGCCGTCCCCCAGCCCTGGCTTTGCCTCTCCCCTGATTTCTAACGCAGAGAAGCCAGCACCTTCCTGGGAAGAGGGGCTGTCAATCTCACCACAACCACTCCAGCCCCAGACCTACTAAGTGACTTAGCCCCCACAAAGCCATCTCAGATCCAGAGACAACTCAGCCAGTCCCTTGGGCAGAGGCAGAGCCTGGCATTGGCCTTAAGAAAGGTGCCTTCTCACTGGATTCCTGCGGAGGCAGTGCTGGGGCACAGGGTGCCACACAGGGTGATGGGAAGGGGCCTGGTTCTGTCAGGATCCCAGCTCACCCAGAGAGGAGAGGGGAGCAGGGAAGTGCCAGGGTGGGAGGACAGAGCACAGAAGCAGGGCCCTGCTATGCCTCATCTCCTCCAACTCCAGTGGAGAAGGGCTGTCACTTCAGAGTGGAAGGGAGAGGATCTGACTAAACAACATGACACAGCCCACACCGAACCTGAGGCTGACCAGACTTGTGGGCTGACATGTGGAGACAAGATCACCCACCTGTATCAAGACTTTAAAGTACTGTGAAGCTGCTTCATGCTCCACCAGTTGAAGACCAGAGCGTCAATCGACACACACAGACCCCGTCCCTCCCCAACGCCAACACCAGCAGCAGTGTGTGGCAAAGGAGACATTCCGGCAGCTAACGGGTCTTGTCACCATGCACGCCACACATGCCCAAGCGCCCAGGCTGGAACACCAAGTGCTGCAGAGAGCTGCCTCCCGCTGCCTGTCCTGCCCATGCACTGTCACAGCACTGGGGCACAGAGGGAAGGGTGCGGTCTAGCTCCCAGCTGCTAGCCACTCCCAGGGAAAGCACTTCCAGAGCTGGGCGGAGGCTGTCCAGCTGGTAGTCCTGCCCACTGCCAGCTCAGGCCTTACCCCACCCCGAAGCCCTAAGCAAGAGCCCAGAGCTGAAGGGGCCTATTGTTGGCCTGGAGGTGGAGTGTGGACAGAAAGATGCTGAGGAGATGCCAGAGCTGTGAGCTGAACATTACTGTACAGGAGGCACTGCTCATCCCCTTGGGACCATGTTTACACCAAGGCCCAGGAGCTGGGAACGTGTCATCTCGAGCAGCCTCCTGAGAGCAAGAGAAATGTGTGGGGCTTCCAGACACACACCTTCAATCCCACTGTATCCTGCTCACCCATCTGGCCCTTGAAGAACCTGGGACTCTCAAAGGGGAAGGGGGCTTGCCTGGTCCAAGATGCTAAGAAACTGTAATCAGGAATGGATGCCCAGGATTTGGAGGAGGGCAAATGCCAGCATAACGGTGACTCTCTTCTGGCCATGGGATCAGGGGAGAGCCCTGCCAAGGTCAGGGGCCCAGAGAAGAGACCCTGCCTCATTAGCAGACACAGTATACAGGGGACAGAAACAGAAGGGTCTCATGTTGTTACATTCAGCTGGGGCTCCCAGGAGGTACAGCTGCTGAAGAGAAGGACCAGAAAAAACCTCTCTCCCCTCTTGCCTGCCTTAGTTACCCACCATGCACCTACACACGCCCACCCAGTGCTAGTTTCTAGGGAAATATGAAGGTGCAGAAGTTATGGTCTGGGACCTCAAGAAGACACTATGCACAAGCTCTTCACTGAAGTGACTGGAAACCCACCTTACTACCCCGGATCATCCCCATTTTACAAATGAGGAAAGCAGCTCTGGAGAGGTGACCAGGAGCACCAGGGCAATAAAAGGTAAAGCCAGAATTCAGCCCATTCAAGGATGTGGGCCCATGGAGGTCACAGCTGAAGTCTTACATCCCTATCACACTTGCTAAGTAGATACACATACTTCGCTAACGCTGAGTGAATTCATGGATTCTGTGAGGAATTCTAAAGAAGGGACAGGGGTTCCAGGGAAAAAAAGTAGATTCCACACAATGTCACTCCTTCCTGAAACCCCACCAGAACTACAATGTCATAGGCCCCTAGGGAGGGCAAGAAGGGGAGGAAAAAATCCAGCACAAAACTTTAGAAGCTGGAAAGCAGATAGGCTAGTGGCAGCTGAGAACTGACCCAAGAAAATCCCAAATCCCAAAGTGAGAGACACTTGATTGACCCCTGTGGAATCCTCAAAAGCCTAGGAATTGGCAGCCCCAGAAACCTCTGGAAGAAGAGGTGAGTGTACAAAGGGCAATGATAAAATACCGGGGATTACTAAAGAGCTATTTAACAGACAGTAACGGCTGGGCGCGGTAGCTCACGCCTATAATCCCAGCACTTTGGGAGGCCAAGGTGGGTGGATCACTTGAGGTCGAGTTCAAGAACAGCCTGGTCCACATGGTGAAACCCCGTCTCTGCTAAAAATACAAAAATTAGCCAGATGTGGTGGCTAACGCCTGTAATCCCAACTACTCAGGTGGCTGAGGAAAGAGAATGGCTTGAACCCGGGAGGTGGAGGTTGCAGTAAGCCAAGATCATGCCACTGCACTCCAGCCTGGGTGACAGAGCGAGACTCTGTCTCAAAAAAAAAAAAAAAGAGAGAGTAAACCCGTAGGCTCTCTCCTCAGCACAAAGCTACCAGGCGAATGCTCCTCCACCACTCTGCAAAAGCCAGGGCTTTTGCGAGAGAGGATAAACTGATGTCTCTGTACAGTGGCACAACAGGCTCAGCCAAGAACAGAGGGCGTCACACCTCAAACAGGGAAAGCACACACGGCAGATGTCAGGATCCCAGTTCCCTTCTCTTCTTGCTCCCAGAACATGGCCGGAGACAAGAGGTGTCTTCTCTGGGGACTCAGACCAGGCCAAGAAAGATGGAAAGATACAAACACTGCCAGTTCCCAACAAATGGCCCATCCAGGTCACCATACAAAGCTCTGTCAACAAGGCCACCCGGCGCTGCAGTCAGCCTCCCTTAGGAGCAGACAAGAAAAAATTACCAGACACCTAAGAAAGCATCGGAGAGACAGAGCGCAGCACGCTGAAAAATGCAACCGGGAGGAAGCAGGACTGCGGAAAACATTCTCAGACAGAAAACTCTCATCACTTTCCTCAGAGACACAAAATAAAAATGGAATTTTTTTTTAACTGGAGGATCAAAAAATTACAAACAAGACAGCAGACAAAAAGTTCAAGAGACTGCCAGGCACAGTGGCTCACACTTGTCATCCCAGCACTTTGGGAGGCTGAGGTGGGTGGATCACCTGAGGTCAGGAGTGCGAGACCAGCCTGGCCGACATGGAGAAACCCATCTCTACTAAAAATACAGAATTAGCTGGGTGGGGTGGCCTATGCCTGTAACCCCAGCTACTTGGGAGGCAGAGGCAGGAGAATCACTTGAACTCGGGAGGCGGAGGCTGTGGTGAGCCGAGATCTCACCATTGCACTCTGGGTGATCCCACCCAGCGTGGTCTGGGCACAGGAAGTGCCCATCCATAGTTGTTGCATGTTAAATGAGGCACAGATCCCTGTTTCTCAGAGGTTAATGTATTTAAGATCACCTGGGATCTTGTTAAAATGCACACTGTGATCCCATGCCTATCAGGTGAGGCCTGGGCATCTGCATTTCTCACAAGCTCCCACGCAGCTTGGATGCTGTTGGTCCATACACCACGATCGGAGAAGTAGGTTGTCCTCTCAGCTCTGGAGTGGCAGCTCTTTGCCCTGTTGTACATTAAAACCACCTAGAAGCTTGGAAAGTGTCAGTGGAGTTTCTTTGTTTTGGGGTTTTTTTTTTTTTTTTTTTTTTTTGAGACAAGTTTTGCTCTTGTTGCCCAGGATGGAGTACAGTGGTACGATCTTGGTTCACCACAACCTCCACCACCGCCCCCGCCTAGGGTTCATGCAATTCTCCTGCCTCAGCCTCCTGAGTAGCTGGGATTAGATGTGCCTGTCACTGCATCTGGCTAACTTTTGTATTTTTGGTAGAGACAGGGTTTCACCGTGTTGGTCAGGCTGATCTCGAACTCCTGACCTAGAGTGATTCACCCGCCTTGGCCTCCCAAAGTGCTGAGATTACAGGTATGAGCCACTGCGCCTGGTCAGTTTTGGGTTTTTTTTTTTTTTTTTTTTAGAGACAGGGTCTTACTCTGATAACCAGGCTGGAGTGCAGTGGTGCAATCATAGTTCACTGTAGCCTCAAACTCAAGGGCTCAAGGGGTCCTCCCACCTCAGCTGCGACTACAGGCATGCACCATCACACCCAGCTTTTTATTTTTTATAGAGAAGGGGTCTCACTATGTTGCTTAGGCTGGTCTCAAATTCCTGAGCAATCTTCCTGCCTTGGCCTCCCAGAGTGCTGGGATTTCAGTGTTTTTTATTAGGCTGTTTTTTTTTTCCTGAATATTTTCAACCTGTGGTTGGTTGAATTCACAGATACAGAACCCACAGATACAGAGGTCCAACTATACAATGAATCTTGATGATATAAGAAAACTACTCTCGTAAACATAGATGCAAAAGTTCTTAACAAATCCCTTAGCAAACAGAATCCAACAATAATACATCATAACCAATGGGGCTTGTCCCAAGAATGTGAGGCTGTTTTAACATTTGAAAACCATTCAGTGTAATTCGCCATGTTAACTAAAAGAAAATCCAACGATCACTTTGAAAGATGCAGAAAAAGCGTTTGACAGAATCTAACATCCATTCCTGATTCAAACTCTCAGCCAAGTAGGAATAAAAGGGAGCTTTTGCAACCTGGTAGAGGTCAGATATGAAAAACTTACAGCTAATACCACCTTTTTTGTTTTGTTTTGTGAGACAGAGTTTCGCTCTGTTGCCCAAGCTGGAGTGCAGTGGTGCAGTCTCAGCCCACTGCAACCTCCACTTCCTGGGTTCGAGCAATTTTCATTCCTAGGCCTCCCAAGTAGCTGGGATTACAGGCGTGTACCACCATGCCGGGCTAATTTTTGTACTTTGAGTAGAGATGGGGTTTCACCATGTTGCCCAGGCTGGTCTTGAACTCCTGACTTCAGGTGATCCACCCCCCTCAGCCTCCCAAAGTATTGGGATTACAGGTGTGAGCCACCATACCCAGCCAGCTAACACCACTCTTAATGGTGAGAGACTGAATGTATTCCCTGGAAGATCAGAAACAAGGTATCTATTCTTCTATTCAACATTAGATGAGGCTGGGCTTGGTGGCCCACTCCCATAATCCCAGCACTTTGGGAGGCCCAGGCAGGCAGATCATCTGAGGTCAGGAATTAGAGACCAGTCTGACCAACATGGTGAAACTCCATCTCTACCAAAGATACAAAAATTAGCCAGGTGTGGTGGTGGGTATCTGTAATTCCAGCTACTCAGGAGTCTGAGGGAGGAGAATTGCTTCAACCCAGGAGGCAAAGGTTGCAGTGAGCCAAGATCATGCCACTGCAGCCTGGGTGACAGAGCAAGACTCTGCCTCTGAAAAAACAACATCATACCAGAGGATCTAGCCAGTGCAATCAGGTAAGAAAAATAAGTAACAGGCATAAAGATCAGCAAGGAAGAAGTAAAACTGTTTATTAGCAGATGACATGGTACTTTCTAGAAAATCCAATGGAAGTTACAAAAAAGCTTATCAGAAGTAATAAGTCAGTTTAGCAAGACTGCAGGATTCAAGCTCAAAATACAAAAATCAATGGTATTTACGTAATTGCAACAAACTGGGAAGTGAAATGTAAACAACAGTACCATCTTATAACAGCATTATTGACAATAGCCAAAAGGTGAAAGCCACTTGAGCCCAGCCCGGGCAACATGGCGAAATCCCATCTCTACAGAAAATTAAAAAAAAAAAAAAAAAAAAAAAATTATCCAGGTGTGGTAGTGCACACCTGTAGCCCCAACTACCCAGGAGGCTGAGGTGGGAGGATCACCTGGGCCCAGGAAATCGAGGTTGCAGTGAGCCATGATCATGTCACTGCTCTCCAGCCAGGGAGACAGAGTGAGACCCTGTCTGAAAAAAAAAAATGGTGAAAGCAATCCAAGTGAATGGATAAACAAAATGTGGTATATTCATACACTGGAATATTATTTAGCCTTTAAAAAGAAGAAAATGCTGACATATGCTACAATGTAAATGAACCTTGAATACATTATGCCAAAGTGAAATAAGCCAGTCAGAAAAGAACAAATACTGTATAATTCTACTTCTATGAGGCACCTAGAGTAGCTAAATCCATACAGACAGAAGGTGAAATGGTAGTGATCGGGGCTGAGACAGGAGAGACAGGAAGCTGCTGGCTAATAGGTGCAGTTTCAGTTTCACAAGATGAAAAAAGTTCTGGAGGTGGATGCTGGTGATGGATGTGCAACATTATGAATGTATTCATCACCACTTTAAGATGGTTAAAATGGCAAATTTTATATTATGGATATCTTACCACAATTAAAAGTTTCTAAAAATAACCAATACTACAAAGAAAAACCAGTATCATTTACAATAGCGTAGAAATAGGTAATGTTTAAGGATGTTTGACAGAAGATAGAAAAGAGTGATATACCAAAAACTACAAAACACTGCTGAGAGATATTAAAGGAAACCTAAATACAGAGAGATACATTGTTCAAGGGTCAGAAGGTTCAATATTGCTAAGATATCAATTCTCCCCAAATTGATCATAATCCCAGTCAAAATCCCACAGGCTTTTTTGTAGAAATTGGCAAACTAATTCTAAAATGTATATGGAAATACAAAGAACCCAGAATAGCTAAAGCAATTTTGAAAAGGCAAAACAAAGTTTGAGATCTTACCCTGATTTCAAGACTTACTATAGTTTACAAACCCACAGTAATCAAGATAGTGTGATACTGGGATGAAAACAGACAAATAACTCAATGGAACAAAACAATCCAGAATTAGACACACATAAACAATTGATTTTTTTCCTTTTTTTTTGAGATAGAGTCTCACATTGTAGCTCAGGTTGGATTGCAATGGCACAATCTCGGCTCACTGCAACCTCTGCCTCCTGGGTTCAAGAGATTCTCCTGCCCTAGCCTCCCCAGTAGCTAGGATTACAGGCACCTGCCACCACACCTGGCTAATTTTTTGTATTTTTAGTAGAAATGGGGTTTCACTATGTTGGCTAGGCTGGTCTCGAACTCCCGACCTTGTGATCCACCTGCCTCAGCCTCCCAAAGTGCTGGGATTACAGCTGTGAGCCACCATGCCCAGCCAACAATTGATTTTTGACAGATTCAAAGGCAATTCATTGGAGAGACACATCTTTTTTACAAATGGTGCTACTAGATCAATTAGACTTCTACATGCAAAAAACTGGACGTCGATTCACACCTTGCACCACATACAAAAATTAACCCCAAATGAATCATAGATCTAAATGTAAAACCCAAAACTATAAAACGTCTACAAGAAAACAGGAGAAAACTGTTGTGACTTCGGGTTAGGCAAAGACTTCTTGGACATAACACCAAAAATGTAATCCACAAAGTAACAGACTAGTAAATTAATTAATTAAAATTTAAAACTTGTCTTCAAAAACACACCATTTTGCATTACTGGTCACGAGCATTTTTTTAGAAGACACTGTTAAGAGAATTAAAATACAAGCCACAAACTGGAAGAAAATATTTGAAATCACATACCTGATAAAAGGCTTATATCCATAATATATCAAGAACTCTTCAGAACTCAACGTGAAAAATTCCCCACACAATTAAAAATGGGTAAACAATCTGAATAGACACGTCACCAAAGATATACACATGGCAAATGAGCACATGAGAACATGCTCAACAACATGAGTCATTAGGGAAATACGAATTAAAATCATAATGAGATACCACTACAGACATGAGAATGTCTAAACTTAGAGACTGACCATATCAAGAGGTGGACATATCAAAGATGTGTACAAACCAGAACTCCCATACACAGCAGGTGAGTATATAAAATGCACAACCACTTTAGAAAACAGTCTGGCAGTTGCTTAAAAATTAAATGCAGGCCGATCGTGGTGGCTCACACCTGTAATCTCAGCACTTTGGGAGGCCGAGATAGGCAGAGTACCTGAGGTCAGGAGTTTGAGACCAGCCTGACCATGGAAAAACCCCGTCTCTACTAAAAATACAAAAGTAGCCAGGCTTGGTGGCGCATGCCTGTAATCCCAGCTACTCAGGAGGCTGAGGCAAGAGAATCGCTTTAACCCGGGAGGCGGAGGTTGTGGTGAGCCGAGATCACGCCATTGCACTCCAGCCTGGGCAACAAGAGCAAAACTGTCTCAAAAAAAAAAAATTAAAAAAAATAAGTTAAATGTATACCTACCACATGACCCAGCCATTCCAGTCCTAGGGACTCACCCAAGATAAATAAAAGTATACATCCACATAAAGACTAAAAAACCATTCACAGCAGCTTTCTCTGTAATTACCAAAAACTGAAAACCCATCAACAGGTCAATGGATAAACAGACTTTGGCACATGTGTGCAATGAACTGGTGATACATGCAACCACGTGGACAAACGCCAAAACAATTCCGTTGAATTGAAGAAGCCAGGTCAAAAAAAGAGCACATACTATTTGATTCCATTTACATTAGATGCTGCAAACTCAAATACAATGACAGAAAGTAGACCAGCCTGTTACCTCTGGTAGGGGATGGCAGAGGAGGGGTGGGGTGGAGGGATTCCACAAGGACACTTTTGGGGACTGGGGAATAAGGAGGATGTTCACTGTCTTGATGGTGGGGGTGGTTTCATGGGTATATCATAGGCTACAACTTATTAAATTGTATGTTTTAAATATGCTCAGTTTACCACGTGTCATTATACCTCAATAAAGCTGTTATTTCAAACAAACAAAAAGAAACACTTCGTCTTCTAGAGGAAGCAGAAGATAGCAGGCTAATCTCGGGCTTAGAGGCCACAGGAAAAGGTCTGACCATTCCTCCCCAACCTCTGCTAGCCAGGGCTCCTGGGAGATGGGCAGAGGTTCCAAAGGGTCTGAGCTTTGTTCACTCAGGACACTGCAGGGGAAGCCCTGGCCCGCCGCACACACCAGGAAACTGAAACCTAGAGACATGATGTTGCCCAAGGAAGTTACGCAGCTTGTAAGCGATATAACCAGATCAAAAGCAATCTGTGTGATGCCAAAGCCTTTTTCCTCCTATTCATCTACCACAAGTTCAAAAACGCCGACCTGAAATAAGGAGGTGAAGTTCTGTGCTCGTATGTGTTTAAAACAAACAATTCTCTCCACCGAAGTCAGGCAGTGAGAACCACTCTGGCCATTCCAGAAGCGCCAGGCGCCGTGGGGCCGTGGGCGCAGCAGCTGCATTTCCGGTGCCTAAGTGTTCGGGTGGTAGCATGACAGGCACGGGATGAAGCTGACAGACGGGTTTGAGTTTGTATGAGGAGCGGGCTAACCGGCTCCTCCAGCAGCTGCTACCTCCAGTACCACTCCCTCTGCCCCTACAGAAGAGCACCCAGTCTGGTTCAGGACAGAGGCCTGGGACCATCTGACTCAGAGCCACACCTCGGGCTGGGGCAGAGAGGGGTCCCAGCTAAGGCCCTGGGCAGGCAGCAACCCTGTACCCGTCCCCACCCAGGTGCCAGGGACCCATCCCCACCCAAGAGCATGACAGTGCCAGGTAAGAGGCAAACAGCCCTAAGACACTAAGTCCCTCTGTGGGGGCGAGGCAGGATGAGTAGGTGTGGCACTCAGGCCACCAGGGAATCAGCAAGAAGCCAAATGCAGCCACCACCCTTGACCCCTAAAAGCCCTCCCTCTAGACTGGGCTGGGAGCAGCCCTGATGGGTGCAGAGCCCATGATACCACAGCGGCCCATCTGCAAACCTCTCCAGGATGGAGTCCTGCGGTGCAAGTGCACTCTCCTCTCCCGCCCGTTTCACGTTGGGGTCGTGAAGTCCCACCCAGAGATGGGAAGGCTCACCAGCTGCTCTCCATCCTTCTGCCCACTAATCATCCTTGGCTCTGGGCCGTCAGGGTAAATCAGCTGTATCAGGACGCGCGGAGGAGCAGATCAGGCTCGTGCCTGCCCAAGCCACTAGCTGTCACACTCACATCTCAGCTCACGTGACCAACAGGTTACAAGATAAGGTTCTGTTAATCCTACACCGCCCTCTTCCCTTATGTGGAACGTGTTTTGAGGACTTGAGGCAACCTGTGTTGATTGTAGCATTCAGAATACAGCATGGAGGCACCCCTAATGCCATCGGCGGGCAGGTCTCTTCCCTCTGCACAGACCTGGCAGCCACCTAGACGTCTCGCCTGCTACCTAGACTCTAAGAAGATGCCCCATCACTCCAATCGCCATACACAGTGCAGAGGAGGAGGAGGTCCTGCCTCACACCTGGAAACTGCACTGTTTCCTCCCTCCAGGATTGGAAGGCCGAGAGAGAACAAGGACAGTGTGGGGACCACCCTCTCGCTCCCAAGCACACCAACTCCAGCTAGGAGAAACGGGCTTCCTTACCTTCGCCTTCTGCCGCCTCCCCGCAGACACAACTTCGGTGATGCCCAGGCTGAGACAGCAGAAGAGGTTCCCGCGGGCGCGGCCTGCCCTCAGGGAGTGGCTCCCAGAGCGCCCCGCTTCCCCGCACGCTCCTGCTCCCGATCCCCGACGCTCCTACATCCTGCGTTCCCTTCTGCTGTGGAGCGACCGCGGCGCCGCGCTAGCGGCCGGCCAGCCAGCTACCACCTCCTCCGCCGTCGGCGCCTCCGGGGCCTATGCCCCTCGTAGGGTTCCTCTCCCTCCTGGGGCTCCTTCCCGTGCAGACAGGTTTCCTGGACAGCCCGCACCACCTGTCCCTCCTGCACCCCGGGAAGCCAGTTCGCCTCCTGCACTCCTAGACGCCCCTCCCCAGCAGGCCCCCGGGGCCCCACTGGCCGGGCCCTCCCGACCAGCTCTGCGCGGCTTCGGCGCGCCGGGGCCGCTCCCAGGACCACCGCCTCCCGCCCGACGCTCTCCCACGGCCGCTCCCCAAGCTCGCCCGAACTTTCCGGCCCCTCCCCGCGCTCGCGGGGGCCGTCCCCGAACTCCGGCTCCGGCTGCCGCGGCCGCCTCCGCGGGCTCCCCTCCCCGCGCTCCTGCACCCCGGCCCGGGCCTCGCCGCGCTCCTGCACCGCGGGGCTGCCTCCGCCCTTCTCCTGGTGCTGCCCGCGGGGCCCCAGCCCCTCCTCCTGCGCCACAGGCCAGCCCGCCGAGCCCGGCCACCGCGGCGGGCGCCCCCGGTCCGCGCCGTCCGGAGGCCCCCACAGCGCCCCCAGGCCGGGCTCGAGGCCGCGGCCGCCGAGCTCCTGCAGCCCAGGGCCCACCCCGCCCTCCTCCTGCAGCGCCGGGCCCACCCCGCCGCGCTCCTCCACGCCGAGCTTCAGCCCGCGGAGCTGCTGCGGGCCCCAGCTGAGGACCCCGACGCGCTGCGGCTGCTGCTCGGGCAGCGCGGGGCTGAGCCCGCCACGCTCCTCCTGCGCGCCCCGCCGGGCGCCCCCGACCCGCTCGGCCCCGCGCACTCGCCTGCCCCCCAGAGGCCGCGCGCTCCCGCCCCTCCAGATGGTGCTGCCCTCGGCGCCCGCTCACCCCGCCGCCGCCCCGGGCCGCCCCCGAGCCCCGGGCCCGACTCCCCGCCCTCGCCTCCGGGCGTCAACGTCGGCCCGCCGGGCGCCCGCCCCGCGCCGGCCCCCTCAGGTGAGCGCCCGCCCGCCGCCGGCCTTCCCTCCGGCCGAGCGCACCAAGCCCGCCTGCGCCTGCGCCGCCCCAGCGTGGGGGCGGGGTCGTCCCGCCCGCTTAAAGGGACCGGCCTCGTCGCGCCTCCCCCCCCCCCCCCCCCCCCCCCCCCCGGGCCCCCCCCCCCCCCCCCCCCCCCCCCCCCCCCCCCCCCCCCCCCCCCCCCCGGGGCGGCCTGGAAGGATGATTGCTCTGGGAGATCCCACTGAGTCTCAGATGTAAAGGATTCAAAGATGTCCACAGACATGAGTAGAATCTATATATCTTGATTCAGTGAGTCCTAACTTAATCAGGGCTGGCAGTAGAGATCCTGGAGCCCAGCCCTTCAGTGAGAGACAGAGACTGAGGCCCAGGGAGGGGAAGGCATTGCTCAGGATAGCACAGCAGATCAGGTTGTGGACAAAGCCTAAATCGGAGGCCTGCTGGTTCCCGGTCCAGTGCTTTTTTCAGTTTGTGCTGCTCCCCTTGCTCAAGTGTCGTGATGTTGTAGGAAAGCAGATTCCGGGCTTCTCTCACTCAGTCTCTCCCCAGCTCAAACCTAGGGTCTGGGCGTTCTCTTTCAGGGGATCTCTGCCAAGTCTGAAAGTTCTCTCTGGATTTGTTCTGCAACCACAGTGCCTGTGAGAGGGTTTCTACTAGTGCCTGCCTCTTTACCCACGCCAATCTCAAATGCCCACAGTTGGTTGTAAACAGTGTTGCCAAATGCTGAGCACCTGGGTTTAGGTGACTGGGCCCGTGATCTTGTTTCTGGCAGCAGAGCTTCCATCCTGCTACTGGCTGGAACCAGGCTACCAAGAGTTTCATGCCTGGCACTGTTCAGTCCCTACTCAGCTCCTCCCACATCTCAGATCTGCCTGCCGCCTCACCAAGTCTGTTGTAATCCTGGTCTCCTTCCACGCCCACCAGAGGCCAGGATGAGGGAGCTGAGACCCTCTGGTCTAGTCTGTAGCAGACCCCAAGGCTGTCTCTGGATGCTCTCCGGGTTCCTGGAGGAACCTGGAAAGAGATGGTCCCCACAACATATACATACTTGCACACATACACCATTTCCAGAAGCATCTGGTGACAGCTGTTCTTCCACTTGTGCCTAGGGGGCTGGCAAGGCCTCACCTACTGTTAAAACTACTAGCCTTGCAGTAACCCATGGCCCATTGTATACTTGAAGCCCTTGTCCCAGGGGGCTTTGAAAATTCCTCCGTTGGTGTCCACGCCAGCACTGCTAAGGATCAATGCCAAATAACAGGTTTGGGGAGATGGTGACCAAGGAGATTAGATTCTCTTTCAGTGACCCCTCCTCTCTCTCTCTCTCTCTCTCTATCACACACACACACACACACACACACACACACACATACACACACACACGTGCACTCACATGCATAAAAATCCTCCTCATTCTTCTCTCTCTTTCCCCCCTCACTCCCCATTTCTTTTTCCTTGCAGTAAATTCTAAACAGATGGGCAAGTCTTCTCCCCTCCACTTCTGAAGTTGAGAGGGAATATCAGCCATGGGGGAACCAGAAATCACTCCCTTCCTCAGACTGGATCATCCCAGCCTCTCTGGAACTCCCTTTCCAGTGTCTCATGCCTCAGTGGATTAGGCCAGATATTACAAAGTATTTTCTTAGTCCTTTTTGTTCTGCGTCTACTATTGACACTTGTGCTTTCCTCGCTGCAGGGCCTTAAACATAGTGGGAGGCGAGGAGGAGGGAGGGGGGAGGACACACTTTATAGGACTCAGCTATCTGAAGGGCCAGACCCAGGCGGCAACCCTATTATCATGGGGGAAGAAAAGCTAAACTCCTGGGCATGACTGAGAATATCAATGGAGTGTCGTGTCTGCCTACACAAGCTCTCTAAGCCTAGAGACAAGCACAAACAGAAACAGCAGCATTTGGAGCAGTCAAGTGCTGCTTCTCGCTTTGCAGCAAGAGCTGGGTCTTGTTATTTGAGCTATAGACAGAGGGATTTCTATGTCTCCATGTGATTTTACCTCTCAGCACCAAGGCCCAGAATCCCTATGCATAGGCAGGGCTGGGAAAAAGCCTCTCACATCTTGAAGATTTTCCCAGAACGAGCACAGGGGGCTAAGTTGGGCTGAGCTACCTGGTTTCTTCGGCCTGCAGATCCTTATGGCCACAGCTGTGGCCACAGAGCCAGCACCCTGGCCCCTGGGGTTGATCTTTAAACTCAGCTGAAGCTCCTCCTGGACTCTTAGACCCCTGGCTTGGGTGTCATCATCACCTGCAACTGGTTTCACAGCAACTTGTGCCTCTGCCTTGCACCCCAGATCCAGCAGCTAGCCCCCAAGCTTATCTGTCTGGGCCCATCATAGGACTACGGAAGGATGCCATAAGAGGCACAATCGCTACTTGCTTCTCTGACAAGTAATATTAATAATGATAACTAACATCTTTTGAATGCTTACTATGAGCCAGGCACTGTTCCAAGAGCTTTATATGTATGTCATGTATGCTATGACATAGGAACTCAGCATTACTCTCATTTGACGTGAGGGACCTGAGGCACAGAGAGGTTGAGTAACTTGTCCAAGGTCACACAGCTAGCATGTGTAAGAAGTGGGATTCAGCCCAGTATAAAGATAATGCCCTCAAGCACACAATCACTGCCTTCCAGGGCTGCTGCCATGTCTTCCCAGTCTTCCCAGGATTGCAGTCAGGCCTCCAAACCCCATTCCCTGTGGCAATTCTTCGACTGGCTGCCTATCAGAGTTTCCTTACCAGATGCCACCCACCTGCCTGATGCCTGCCCAGCCCTCTGCCCTAGGCTAGCTGGCCCTCCTGCCTGCCTTGGCTTCTTGCCATCGGCTGGGACCTTCCCCCGTTACCTGCCCTGCTCTGTGTAGGACATCTCTTCAGAACTGACTGCATTGCTACCTCTGCTGGAAATTTAGCACAGTGCTGTCCAATAGAAATATAGTGTGAATCACATATGGAATTTTCTAGTAGCTCAGTTCAAAAAGCCTTAAAAAAAACAGGTGAAATTAATTTTAGTAATATATTTTATTTCACTCAGTATATCCAAACTACTATCATTTCAACATGTAATCAATATAAAAATTATTAATGAGATGTTTTACTTGTGATCTTCCACAGTAAATCTTCAAAGTTCAGTGTGTATTTCAGCTTCCAGTGCATGTCAGCTCCAACTAGGCACAGGTCAAGTGCTGACTAGCCACAGGTGGTGAGTGGCTACTGTATTGAACAACACAGATCTAGAGACAGAGTGTGGACCTGGAGGGGCCCAGAGTACAGAAGATAACTAAAGTAACGCAGAGGCAGGGGCGGAACACTGTGCAAGGGAAGCAGGAAGCAGGAAGGATATTGACGTGGGAGCTGAGACCTGGGTTCTACTCTGGGTGCTGATGCTACAAGACCAGGGAGCTTGAATAAATACTTCACCTTTTCTAGATATGACAATTATATTACAATGAGAGGATTGGCCTGAAGACCCCTCCAGCTTGAACATTCAACCGTTACCATCTGTCTCCCCACACACCGAAGATACCGTGTTATTAGTAAAAATAGAGAAGTCCAGTAAGTGACGAAGTTCTCAAGAAGCAAGATGAGCAGTGGAGGAGCCCCATTTCTCCAGACCATAACACTGTGGCCTTTTCTGGAAATATCCCTGGGTTTGTGGAACTTGGCCCTTCATTCCTCACAACCAATGGACACTGAAACTTGGCCCTGGACTGTCACAGGCAGACACTTAGATCGATGCAGAGTCAGGTCACCTTTCCAACAGCAGGAGCAGTTTAAGCAGAAGTCAGCCCAGCGGTATATCAGGCAGTCTGTTCTCACCCTTTTGAGAACCGTGCTGGCTCAGTGTTTCTCAATCTTCATTCATGCACAACCGCCTCCACGTTCTGTGTATCCCACATCAACCAAAAAGGTTTTGATACAAGCTTGACTTTCTAGGGGTCAGACCACAGGGAAGAATATAGGTATTTTGAATCTGTAAAACTATACATGCCCTGGGGAATTCTGTAATCCACCACCACCACATCCCTACCTCCTGACCAAGCTCGGAGTCACAGGCCTAAATGAAAACACTTTTTCCATTAGAGAAGTGTTTTTAGTAGGGTTCTAATCCTGAGATTTGAGAAGACAAGGGAGTTTTCCAGTGATTTGGGTTAGTTATAATCCACCTGGAGCAAAGTTGGCCTATTAGAATTATTCTTGTAAAGAAAATATAGCCACTTTAAGTTATTGGAGTAGACTTATCACCGAGGTCAAATGTTGTAGAATTAAAATAAGTATTGTACTTCCAGTTCATAAAAAGAAGTAATTTTTCTTTTTGTTTTATTATTATTATTTTGAGACAGAGTCTCACTCTGTCACCCAGGCTGGAGTGCAGGGCTGTGACCCCAGCTCACTGGAACCTGGCCCTCCCGGGCTCGAGGGGTCCTGCCTCAGCCTTCTGAGTAGCTGGGACTACAGGTATGTGCCACCATACCCAGCTAATTTTTTTAAAATGTCTTTGTAAATACAGGGTCTTGCCATGTTTCCCAGGCTGGGCTCAAAGTCCTGCTCTCAGGCAGTGCTCCTACCTCAACCTCCCAAAGTGCTGGGATTACAGGTGTGAGTCACCACACCCCTCGCTAGAAGTCATTTTTCTCTGGTGACTTAAGACTTTGTTTATGAAGGTGGGATGGGCCAGTGTATATATCGATAGGGGGAAATTTTTGCAAATGTGGACCAGGACACAGAAAAAATGGACATTTTGCTTGGACATTACCCCTGAGAGAATTATTTCAAGACTTGGTTTCAGCTTTTGGCTATGGGACCGTGGGCAAGTTTCTTCCCTTCTCTGAGACTTGGCGCCCCCATCTATAAGGTGGGATCAGCCCGCCTGAGTACCAAAGTTGTTATGAGGGAGGAGCCCATGAGATAACGTGCAAACAGACCTTGTGGACTTCGAAGTGTTGAGACCATGTGAAGGGTTATCTCCCCACCCAGAGGAAAACAAGGGTACAAACACGGCGGAGACTATGTCTTTTGGCTATCTTCTGCACTTTCAGTGTCAATGGAGAGGCTCAGAAAATGTTTTGTCTACTGTGGTTCAAGGGTAGATTGGGCACTGGGAAGCATCCAGCACCCAGGAATGGTGGAAGTCGTCTCTGAGTCAAAGGTGAGAATGCAAGAGGCAAAGGATGTAAAGATCTTGAGTAGGATCTTGAATAAAATTAATAATAATTTTTAAAGCTTACAGTTCATAGCATTCTACTTTTGGAGAAAACACGTACAAATATTAATCTCCATAACTCTGAGAAGTGAGGACTATTATCTCCACTGTATGGCTGAGGCCCAGAGAGTGTAAGTCAGTTATCCAAAGACAAGGCTAGTAAATGACAGAGCCAGGATTTGAATCCTAGGCCATCTGATGACAAAGTTACCCTCCATTCACACCATGCTGCCCCTGACCCCAAGAGAACTGTGGACAAGCACACAATAATACTAACAAACACATGGCACTGTCCAGGCACTGTTCTATGTCCCTGATGCATACTATCTCATTTAATCCTCATTACACCCCATCAGGTAGGTATCACGATTATCCTCCTCACTACATAGGCAACACTGAGGCACAGACATTAAGTCATTTATCAAAGGCCACCCAGCTGCCAAGTGGCAGAGCTGAGATATGAAGCTGGTCGTCTGGCTCTGTAGTCCTTAACCTATGTGTCTTGTCCAGACTATGGCCTGAAGGAGGCACTACCTATGAGCCTCTCAGTTAGTGGTAGCAGGAAAGCAACCCAGGCCCTCCTCCACAGGCTGGATCCAGCATGCCCTCCCCAGGAGTAGCAAGCCACCGTGCCCACCTTTTTTTTTTTTTTTTTTTTTTGAGATGGAGTCTCACTCTGTCACCCAGGCTGGAGTGCAGTGGCACAATCTCGTCTCACTGCAACCTCCACCTCCTGGGTTCAAGTGATTCTCCTGCCTCAGCCTCAGGAGCTGGGACTACAGGTGTGCTCCACCATGCCTGGCTAATTTTTTGTATTTTTCTAGTAGAGATAGGATTTCCCCATGTTGGCCAGGCTGGTCTCAAACTCTTGACCTCAGGTGATCCACCCACCCCGGCCTCCCAAAGTGCTGGGATTACAGACATGAGCCACCGCGCCCTGCCATGTCCACCTTTTAAGAGAGCTCAGCCAAGTGGAAGGAAGCTCACCCTGACAGAAAGGCAAGATGGTGTAGTGGAAAGAATGTGGCCTCCGGCATCAGACAAACCTGAGCTGAAATTTTGGCTTTGAAAATTACTTTGTGACCTTGGGCAGCTCACTGAACTTCTGTGAATGTCAGTGTCCCACACCACTAAGGGCTGTTGTGAGAAGTAAATGAAATGGCTATATAGAAAAGTGAATTATACACTCTAAAGTGCTCTTGAAGGTTAGTTATAATTGTTAGTTGTTCTATAGGGCTAAGTTCCTCGGCCCAGGCTTGGCCACAGCGGCGACCCAGAGAAGGGAGCTTTAGAAATGCTAATACCATGCGAGAGTGACAGTGCGAGGACAATGGAGGAGGGCGCTGTGAATGGGGCAGCCGAGGCCTGGGAGCCGGGCTCCCCACGTGGGAGCCGGGTGGGGGAGGGGGCGGGAGGCGAGAAGCCC
>CAUYQU010100519.1:0-22898 GCA_963574635.1 Cheracebus regulus
TGGTTGTTCCTTTCTATGTGTAGTGCTTCTTTTAGAAGCTCTTGTAAAGCAGGCCTGGTGGTGATGAAATCTCTGAGTACTTGCTTGTTCACAAAGGATTTTATTTTTCCTTCAGTTATGAAGCTCAGTTTGGCTGGATATGAAATTCTAGGTTGAAAGTTCTTTTCTTTAAGGATGTTGAATGTTGGCCCTCACTCTCTTCTGGCTTGTAGGGTTTCTTCTGAGAGATCTGCTGTGAGTCTGATGGGCTTCCCTTTGTGGGTAACCCTACCCTACTCTCTGGCTGCCCTTTGCATTTTCTCCTTCATTTCAACCCTGGTGAATCTGATGATTATGTGCCTTGGGATTGGTCTTCTTGAGGAATATCTTTGTGGTGTTCTCTGTATTTCCTAGACTTGAATATTGGCCTGCCACGTTAAGTTGGGGAAGTTTTCCTGGATAATATCCTGAAGAGTATTTTCCAGCTTGGATTCATTCTCTTCGTCACATTCAGGTACACCTATCAAATGTAGATTAGGTCTTTTCACATAGTCCTATATTTCTTAGATACTTTGTTCATTCCTTTTTACCCTTTTTTCTCTAATCTTGCCTTCTTGTTTTATTTCATTGAGTTGATTTTTGACCTCTAATATCCTTTCTTCTGCTTGGTCAATTCGGCTGTTGAAACTTGTGCATGCTTCGCGAAGTTCTTGTGTTGTGCTTTTTAGCTCTATCAATTCACTTATATTCCTAAGTTGTCCATTCTCATTAGCATTTCTTTAAATCTTCTTTGAAGGTTCTTAGTTTCTTTGCATTGCGTTAGACCATGTTCTTTTAGCTCACAGAAGTTTCTTATTATCCACCTTCTGAAGCCTGATTCTATCAGTTCATCACATTCGTTCTCCATCAGGCCTTGTTCCCTTGCTAATGAGGAGGTGCAATCCCCTGTAGGAGGAGAGGCATTCTGATTTCGGGTGTTCTCAGCCTTTTTGTACTGGTTTCTTCCCATTTTTGTGGATGTATTCACCTGTCATCTTTGTAATTGCCGACTTTCAGATTGGGTCTCAGAGTGGACGTCTGGCTTGTTGATGATGAAGTTTTTTCTGTTTCTTAGTTTTCCTTTGGCAGATGCCCCTTCCCCACAGAGCTGGGCCTTCCCAGGTTCAGCTATGCTTGCTGTGAAACTCTCAATCCTCAGTGCTTCCAATTGCTGCTCTCCTTGTGGGGATGGGACCAGCTGAGCCTGACTAAAAGGGCACCCAGTCCCATATACTCCGCACTGAGAAGTGCCACCCTGGGGCACCGGCAAAACAGCTGTGCTGGCCAGAAGAATCATGCTGGCAACCCGTGTGGCTCCTCCACCGGGAATCTCCCTGTTTGTGGGCAACAAAAATTCATCTGAAATTGCGCCATCCACTTGCTCTCTGCGCTTTCACTGGGAGCTACAATCCTGAGCTGCTGCTAATCAGCCAACTTGGATCTCTCTCCCCAATATGGCATTTTAAATAACTTGCTCTGTAATGGGTCCCAGGCAAAGAACCTTGCAAATTGCTTTCTCATTAACATTCCTGAACTGAGGCTTATTTCCTCAAGTTTTTTGCCTCCTTTATCTACTGCTGCGTGGGTTCCTGGGGAAACTTAAAGGTTCTGTTTGTTCCTGAGTTTACAATCAGAAGCTCACCAAAGCTCTTGCTCTGTGGAAACCTTGAAAATGATCTCTCTTTCAGTCAGGATTCAGCATTAAACAGCTGGCAGGCCCAATGAGTTTGACAAGAGTCAAGTCAGGGCACCATTTAACAGAGGTGTGGGCAGGATGAAAGAACAACCACGGATAGTGATGCGCCAGAAACTAGCAACATCAGAAAGCCTTTACTAAGCTCAAGTCTGAAGGGGAAATAAGAGGAAACGCTTGTTAAATCAGGTGCTGGAACATTTATGTCTTAGAATAACTCAGGGAGTACAGTGAGAATGTCCATGGCACAAAGAAATGATGAGTACTTGAGGTGATGAGCCCCCATTTACCCTGATGTGATTATTACTCATTGTATGTGTCTATCAAAATATCTCATGTGCCCCATAAATATGTACACCTATTATGTATCCATAAAAATTCAAAATTAAAACAATTTTTTAAAAAAAGAACGAGCACCCTGGAAAAAGGGATTACCTCTACTGATCCCTGGCCTGAGAGGGATATAGCAACTGCTAAAACTTTGGCAGGTGTGGGGCACAGGTAGGAATAGATGCAAGTACCCTACTTACTTCTTTCTCTTTCCACTCCCTTGTTCACTTGACCCAACCTGAAAGAAGCCACAGAACCCAGCAGTCAGGATGCCATCTATAGATGTCCGCCTTTAAGGGGACACATGACAGAAAGCAGAGATATTGCTAAGGGGAAGATGGAAATCAATCAGGACAACTCCCCCAGCCAGCGTCACAGGCCTCAGAGCCCCAGGGTTCCAGTCCTCAGCTGGGTCCCAGGAAAACTCTCCTTGATTGGCAAGACACTTCACCCACTGCCACTTCCTCTGTTACTGATGTTGCTTTCTGCTTATAATATTTTGTGTTCTCAAAAGTAGCTTCTACTTGAATCTACACTAAATTTCTCCAGGGAGTCTTCAGTCCTGCTGCGGTAGGGGAGACATCCATCCACACTCCTACTTACAGCCCTTCTTTTGCTTTATTGAAGCACTCTTTTCCTGCTATTCTTACAGTCTCCTCTTCCAGAACACAGACCGAGTCCCCCCGAGCTGATACAGGGTCATGTTTCCTTCTTCATCCCTCCTTTCCCCTTGAGAAAGAGGCTGTAGAACACGTCACCCAACAGCCCATGCAGAACCACTGCAACCACGGCACCCAAGAGCTGGGAGAGCTCCATCCTGGCCACAGGAATGGGTTCGGACCTCTAGGAACTCACTCTGTGCAATGTGGTCAAGTAGGGGCGGATCAGATGACCAGGCTGTGGTATTTGTAAACAGGCATGGTGACAGCTCCCCTTAGTCATCCTTGAGTGACCCAGAGAACTGGCCACTTACCACATTCTCAGCACAACCTTCATAGGCAACTGGAGAGGAAGCTGGGAGCCCTACCCTAAAAGAGCTTACAGTATAATGAGCTGCCAAGCCCATTAAATAATAGCATCCTCCTGGAACAAGATATTTATGAACCAGGTTCCATAGCTGCCCCAAGGCTCCATGCATCTTCTTGTATTTACTGTTATTCCACCCCTTGCTGATCCCAGGCTTCACAGGCTGATGTATGACTGATCCTGAGAATCCAGCCCTGCCAGAATGACCTGTCATCTCCTTCCTGCTGCTTGTTAAATTAGGTTATTAAAATTTCTGCTCAGCCTCTTAGTTAACTTAACTCGGCTTTATTTTGGTGGAAATCACATCACTTAGAATTTTGCTTAATTGGTCACTTGGCTCGGGGCTTGATGACTTTTTCCAGTAATATTAGCACAACAAATGTATTTTATTTAAATCTTTCTGAAATAACTCAGCTGACTCTGAATGTTCGAGATATGCAAAGCCCCGAAGAGGCGCCATGATCCTAATAGGGGTTCTATGGTAATTTGAGTGCAGAAAACACGGAGGAGACACAGCCTGAACACTCACAGATTTACCATGGAGATAAGCAAGAAGTACCACCAGCCACCGTGTCCTCACTATCTTTGATCTCTTTCTTGGGTGTCTCTGTATTCATCTTTTTCTCTGGATTCCTAACCTGTGTTTCACTTCTTCTCCTGTATCTCATATATGTTTGTGTATGTGTGTGTATGCATGCAAGCATGTATGTGTATATATGTATTGCACCTTGGGCAAAATTTAATAATGGCATTTTGCCACAGTTAAAAAGATAGTAACCCCCTCCAAAAAATGTATAATAATGGCTAACAATATGGCATTTTAAAGAAATTGCTCTGTAATGGATCCCCGACAAAGAACCTTTCAAGTATCAAATCAGTTGTTCATCAAAAACTTAGAAGCTTTTTAAAGTATTTTCTGCTTTGCTGTCTTGCGATGGAGTTTCTCATATCTAGAAAACAGAATTGTTTCTTGTCAGTCCATAATATCCTCTTTCTCGGCTGGATGTGGTAGCTCACACCTATAATCCCAGCTTTTTGGAAGGCCAACGCAGGTGAACTCCCTGAGGTCAGTTGGCCATGTCTTGGCCAACATGGCAAAACCCCATCTCTACTACAAATACAAAAATTAACCAGGCATGGTGGCACACTCCTGTAGTCCCAGCTACTACTCAGGAGGCTGAGGCAGGAGAAGCAAGAGGTGGAAGTTACAGTGAACCAAGATCATGCCATTGCACTCCAACCTGGGTGACAGAGCAAACTCCGTCTCCAAAAAAAAAGATTATCTTTCTCTAAGTGGTCCCATCAGGAATGGCTTCGTGCTTGTAGTTATGCTGTCTGGGGGCGGGGTGGGGAGGGAAAAGTATGGAATACTGAGTGAGAACTCAAGGTTATTATAATCCAAAAAGAGTGATGGGGTATATAAAGACAACATCCTTTGAAACAGACTCTGCAAGCCTTTCTGCCTTTTCAGTGGTAAAGGCTAAGCAATGATTTGCTGGCCTTGCCCTCTGTGACTTACAGAAAGGCCTTTGCTTATAAATCCATGGAGCTGAAGGTCACATGAAGGGCTTGGCTGCACTAGCTTATTTACTCTAGGATCAGAATCAAGACCTCAGTTAATCTCAGCTACACTCGTGTTGCATATTTTCCACCTCCACCCATATCCACCCACCAGTTTTGGCCCCAAATTTTCTCTGAGCTGACCCTGCCCACTGGTCAGAACAGATTGGCAAAAGATCATTCCTGAGGACAGCCAGGGCTTGTAGGACAGACAGGAATGTGGCCAGAAGAAAGGCAGTTGTCCTCATACCATTGGTAGACAGAGGCTCATGTTACCTTCTCATGTTGCTTTAAAAAAGAAGAAGAAGGCTAGTTCCTCTCTCCTTGCATAAAAAGACTTAGGGTAGGAAGGTCAATTGTGAATATTAGACAGGTGACCTTTGCCAGCATGTTGTGTAGGTCAGAGCTCTGAACACATAGGCAGCATGTAAGAGGATATCATTCATTTCTTGGGCAAAAGAGAGCAAGGACTGGCCAGCTTTGAGTAATGAATACTCCATCTTCCATTTAAAAGTCAACCTAGGAGTATTCAGTGAGGACATAGGATGTTTAAGGCACCATGCTGTGGGGAATGTAGGGAAGTCTGGCAGACTTTAGAATCCAGTAGAAAATAAAAATATAAACAAACATAGTACAGGAAGTATATGGTAAAACTTAGCCTCTAGGCTGAGCACGGTGACTGATGCCTGTAATCCCGGTACTTTGGGAAGCCGAGGCGGGTGGATCACCTGAGGTCAGGAGTTTGAGACCAGCCTGGGCCACATCATGAAACCCCGTTTCTACTAAAATACAAAAATTAGCTGGGCGTGGTGGTACGTGCCTATAATCACAGCTATTTGGGAGGCTGAGACAGAAGAATCTCTTGAACCCGGGAGGCGGAGGTTGCAGTGAGCTGAGATTGCACCACTGCACTCCATCCGGGCAACAAGAGTGAAACTTTGCCTCAAAACAAAACAAAGTTAACTCAGCCTCTAGAATCAGAAAAGTCTGAGTTCAAATCTCTGCTCTATCTATTTAACAACTGGTGCTGGAACGGTGGGACATCCATATGTGAAAAAAAAAAAAAAAATAGATCATAGACCTCAATGGAAAATCGCTGCGCCTTTGATAAATAAGATATTTTCTCTAAAACAAGATATGATTCATAAAAGAAAAAAAGCGATAAACTGGACTTAGTGAAAATTTAAGATTCTCCTTGAAAGATGCTAGAAAATGAAAAGGCAACCGTAAAACTGAGAGAAAATATTTGCAAAGCATGTATTTGATAAAGCACTTGTATCCAGAATATATATTTAGTTATCTCAAAACTCAATAATAGGAAAACAGCATAATTTTTAAAATGGGCAAACAATTTTACAGAACACATGAAAAGGTACTCAACATCACTAGTTATTAGGAAAATGCAAATTAAAAATCAACAAAATAACTATTAGAATGACTTTTTAAAAAGTGGAGGCTGGCAAGGATACAGGGCAAAGGAAACTCTCAAGCATTGCCTTTTAGAATATATGCCATTTTGGAACATAAAACGGTGTAGAAAATTAGTCTGACAGGTTTGTTTGTTGGTCTGTTCCTTTGGTTTGGTTTATTTTTTGAGCTAGGCTTCCATTATGTTGCCCAGGCTGGTCTCAAAGTCCTGGGCTCAAGTTATCCTCCGGCCTCAGCCTCCTGAATAGCTGGGATTATGGGCATGGCCCACCACACCTAAGGTTCTTTTTTTTTTTGAGATGGAGTCTCGCATTGTCGCCTAGGCTGGAGTGCAGTGGTGCAATCTCGGCTCACTGCAACCTCCGCTTCCCAGGTTCAAACAATTCTCCTGCCTCAGCCTCCCGAGTAGCTGGGATTACAGGCTCCTGCCACCATGCCCAGCTAACTTTTTGTATTTTTAGTACAGATGGGGTTTCACCATGTTGGCCAGGCTGGTCTTGAACTCTTGACCTCATGATTCAACCCCCTCAGTCTCCCAAAGTGCTGGGATTACAGGTGAGAGCCACTGCGCCCAGACACCAACACACCTTAGTTTCTAATAAAATTAAATATACCTGCAAACTTGCACTATGACCCACCAATCCCACTTCTAGGTATTAAAAGGTGAAATGCAAACCTCTTTTCAAATAAAACCTGTAAGCCAGTTGCAGTGGCTCACGTCTGTAATCCCAGCATTTTGGGAGGTCATGGAAGGAAAATTGCTGGAGCCCAGGAGTTTGAGGCTAGCCTGGCCAACATGGTGAAAACGCATCTCTACTGACAATAGAAAAATAAACTTAATATGGTGGCCCACACCTGTAGTTGCAGCTTCTCGGGAGGCTGAGGTAGGAAGATCACCTGAGCCTGGGACAGGGAGGTCACAGTGAGCCAAGATGGCACCATGCCACTGCACTCCAGCCTGGGCAACAGGGCAAGACCCTGTCTCAAAAAAACAAACAAAAAACAAATAAAACCTTTCCTTGCATGTTTATCATGGCTTTGCTCATAATCAAGAAAAACTAGAAAATTTCCAAATCTGCTTCAACTGGTAAATGGGTAAACTCTGGTACATCCACACAATGGAATACGACTCAGCAATAAAAAGCAAGAAACTTCTGACACACTGAGTCGCCTGGATGCATCTCAAATGCTTCTTGCTAAGTGAAGGGATCCAGACTCAAAAGGCTGCATACTGTGTGATTCCATGTATATGACATTTTGGCAAAAGTCGATCAGTAAGGACAGGAATCAAATCAGTGTTTTCTTGAGTTTGGTGGTGGGAGGAGGAGCTGACTGTTAAATAGCATGAGGGGCTGGGTGTGGTGGCTCACGCTGGTAATCCCAGCACTTTGGGAGGCCAAGGCAGGCAGATGTTGAGGTCAGAAGTTTGAGACCAGCCTGGCCAACATGGTGAAACCCTGTCACTACTAAAAATACAAAAATTAGCTGGGCATGGTGGCACGTGCCTGTAAACCCAGCTACTCAGGAGGCTGAGGCAGGAGAATCGCTTGAACCCAGGAGGTGGAGGTTGCAGTCAGCCGAGATCATGCCACTGCACTCCAGCCTGGACAACAGAGCAAGACTCTGTCTCAACATCTCAATAAATAAATAAATAAAAATAAAAAATAAGTAGCATGAGGGGAGTCTGTGGGGTGGTGAGACGGTTCTATATCTTGATTGTCATGCTGGTTACATGACTAATACTCATAGTGTTGTGCAATAAAAAGCATGATTTTTAGTATGTAAATTATACCTCCATAAGCCTCATCAGGAAGAAAAAGAAGCAATGCTGTAGATAGTACTTAGTCATCGAAAACCATGAAGGTGGTCAGGCATGGCACCTCATGCCTATAATCCCAGCACTTTGGAAGGCAGAGGTGGGCAGATTGCTTGAGCCTAGGAGTTTGGGGCTACTGTGAGCTATAAATTATGTCACTGTACTCCAGCCTGGGCAACAGAGTGAGATCCTGTCTATTAATAAAAACCACCACCACCACCAAAACCCAGGAAGGCAATATTTTAAAAATTGTGCTCTGGCACTTAGGGCTGAGTGAATGACCATAAGCAAGTTTCTTAACCTTTAGAAATACCCATTTCTTGTGAAACCCCATCTTAAAAAAAAAAAAAAGAAAGAAAGAAAGAAAAAGAAAATTAAAATAAAGTATATGACTCCAAAAAAAAAAAAAAGAAAGAAATACCCATTTCCTTATCTCTAAAATGAAACAAAAAAATGGTAGTAGCATTGAATAAAAATATGCTCTGCAAATTTAACTACCTAATGCATGAAATAAAATTAGCTAAAGTTTATTGGCCATTTACTCTATGCTAGGCTTTAATTGTGTCTTTATATTCATTATATAAGTTAATTCTAACCCTAGGAGACAGGTTCTATTATTCTATAGAGATAAGAAGAAGAGGGAGGAAGAGGAAGAGGAGGAGGAAAAGGAGGCTGTGGCTGTTGCTGGATGAGAAGAGACAGTCAAGGAAAGCTTCCTTGGGAGGTAGCATTGGATTGTGTCTTTTTTTTTTTTTTTGAGATGGAGTCTCGCTCTGTTGCCCAGGCTGGAGTTCAGTGGCAGAATATCAGCTCACTGCAACCTTCACCTCCCTGGTTCAAGCAATTCTCCTGCCTCAGCCTCCAGAGTAGCTGGGATTACAGGCGCCCACCACCACACTCGGCTATTTTTTTGCATTTATAGTAGAGATGGGGTTTCACCATGTTGGTCAGGCTGGTCTCAAACTCCTGACCTCACAGGATCCACCCACCTCGGCCTCCCAAAGTGCTTGGATTACAGGTGTAAGCAACTGTGCCTTGCCCTGGATTGTGTCTGGAAGGATAGGTGGAAGTGTCAACAGATTCAGTGGAATGTGGAGGGATTGAGGAGGGAGTTTCACCAAATGACACCAGGAAAAAAAAAACGAAACAAAGCAACACCTCTCCCCAACAAAAAAGGAGTCATAAAAGCTAGTGGCAGAGAGAAGAGACACCAGTTGAGCCAAACCTCCCATTTGGGCACAGATATTGTTGAAGGGAAACTACATTAGCAGAGGCTAGGAGGGAAGCTTGTGGAAGCTGACATGATGTCCTGATTTGGACATACTAATTCTAATGTCCAGATCTTTGGAAAAGAGCTTTCATGATCTCCCATATACCCATTCCAGTGTCTTCATATTCACCCGGAGAAAATTCATTAAGCGCAAATCCTCCTGGCTGCCGTTTTCCTTCATGTTTATTTGTGAATGCAAGTGGGGAATGGCTCAAAAGCAGCTTCAAGCGATGACTTTCCCTACTAATTGGGGTATATTGCATATTTTTTTAATGTCCTGTGATTCCTGGGGCATGGTATTTAAATGCTCTTCTGGGTAGAAAATACTGCTGCAAAACTATTCGAAAAGATTTCTGGCAAAGAAAGGGAGGAGAGGGTAGTGGGAGAGGGAGGACACTGAATCAAATGGCTCTTTGTTTGTATAAATACACAAACCTGTGTCAAGACTTTTTACCCTTCCACTGCCCCACAAGCCCTCAACAGGTGACATGAGCTTGATGACATTTGTAGAGCAGATGGCATGTCATTTGAATGCTGTTTCTAATTGACAGGGGCCTCGGTGGCTGTGGCACGCGCGGCTGCATGCCGGGTGTAGGGTGGGCAGTGGAATTAGACACTGCTACCTGCTCCTTCTGCCAGAGAAGTGGGAGCTGTAATTGTGTCAATTGGCTTGAACACATTGTGTAAATTCCTCATCAAAGGACTTATTTTGCTGGTTTTATTTCCCTTAAGTTTCTAATCCTTCCCTCCCCCTTACATAGCTCTGAATTTTGGACAACTTCAACAAGGAAACCTTGTCACGCTGAAAATCACCTTTAGTATAAGCTCAGTGTTTTCCTGTTCAGATTTTCTTTCTTTCTTTTTTTTTTTTCTGAGACAGAGTCTGTCACCCAGGCTGGAGTGCAATGGCGCAGTCTCCGCCTCCCGGGTGCAAGCGATTCTCCTGCCACAGCCTCCTGAGTAGCTGGGATTAAAGGTACCCACCACCATGCCCAGCTAATTTTTTGTAGTTTTGGTAGAGACCAGGTGTCACCATGTTGGCCAGGCTGGTCTCGAACTCCCGAACTCATGATCCGCCTGTCTCAGTCTCCCAAAGTGCTGGGAATACAGGCATCAGCCACCACGCCTGGCCTCCTGTCCAGATTTTCATAAGCAACTCAGGTTGCATTAAATTTACATCAGAAACAAGTTTCTGCATCTCAGAAATGGTCCAGAGAGAAAACAGGAGTGGGGTGTAGCCCAGGCGACACTGGGAGCCTAACCAGGTACTCTAATGAGTATAAACAGCACGGAGTCAGAAGTCCTGTCCCGGAGCAGCCGTAATTATTGTAATTCTCATTTTAGAAGCCATATGGTGAGTGGCAGCAGCCTCACTTCCTGAGGGGAACTCACGCCCCTCCAAGGCCACAGCTACACACTCCCTCACTCTGTCTCCATGAGGAGCTAATTCTAATTCTAATCAGAATACTTTTGTTTATACAAAACAAGAAGTACTTGATCAATTTAGAAATGGTCCTTTAAACTGTATCAGGTTCCCTTCAATCATTCAGCTTCTTGGAAGAAAACAAATCCCAATTATTAATCATATCCCATTAGATCAGACTTGAAAACAATTTATATGGTAATAAGGAATTTACTCAGCCTGCTGAGTGTGTCATGTTGTGCCTGAATTTGGGAGTTGTTTCTAAGACATTCACGGTCATTTCCCTTTAATCTACAGCATAAGTTTTCATTTCAGGCCCTCAAACAAAAGTTTGGAAATAGGCATTCTTTTTATTTGCTTTCTTGCTTCTCCAACCGACATCATTACTGTCTGTAGCTCAAGAGGAGGGGCAAGAAAGAGAAGGTGGGTTTAGAATTCCTTTCGCTCTCCTAAGTTTCAAGTCTATTAATGAAAAATGGTATAAATTATTATTATTATTTTTGAGATAGTGTCTCGCTCTGTCACTCCCAGTCTGGAGTGCAGTGTCACGATCTCGGCTCACTGCAACCTCTGCCTCCTGGGTTCAAAAGATTCTCCTGCCTCAGCCTCCAGAGCAGCTGGGATTACAGGAACTCGCCACCATGCCCAGCTAATATTTTATATTTTCAGTAGGGACAGGGTTTCACCGTGTTGGTCAGGCTGGTCTTGAACTCCTGACCTCAGGTGTTCTGCCTGCCTCGGCCTCCCAAAGTGCTGGGATTACAGGCGTGAGCCACAGCACCCAGCCTGGTATAAATGATTTTTAAAGTGGTTAATGATCTGCAAGCATTTAAGGGATTAAATGAGCTACTATTTATTACTATTATTATATAGAATTTAAATTAAAAATTTAATAACCACTATGATCATATATTAACTGTGACTGCTCCCTTTATGCCAGGTAGAGATTATAGTAAGTGCTTTTCCACATAATAATTTTAAAAGTAGCTAATATGTTTTTGTTGATCATTTACTACGTGGCACTCATGATATTCAGTTCTTTACAAACTAACTTTTTTATTTGTCCTATCAACAGTATGTCATAAGCACTACTATTTACCCCATTTAATAACTGAGAAAGTGAACCTTAGAGAGTAACTTTCTGGGAGTTGAACTTTGTGTAACACCAAAGCCTGTCTGTTCAACCACTACCTTAGAGTCTTTGATGAATGTTTAAAAGGACAGTACTGTCCAGGCACAGTGGCTCACACCCGTAAAAGCACTTTGGGAGGCCAAGGTGGGTGGATCACCTGAGGTCAGGAGTTCAAGACCATCCTGGCCACCACGGTGAAACCCCATCTTTGAAAAAAAGAAAAAAAATTTTAAAAAAATAATAAAATAAATAAAAGGACAGTACTGCTGGGCGCGGTGGCTCACACCTGTAATCCCAGCACTTTGGGAGGCCAAGGCGGGCAGATCATGAGGTCAGGAGGTCAAGACCAACCAGACCAACATGGTGAAACCCTGTCTCTACTAAAAAAAATACAAAAATTGCCGGGCACAGTGACGTGTGCCTGTAGCCCCAGCTACTCGGGAAGCTGAGGCTGGAGGATCTCTTGAGTCCAGGAGTTCTGGGCTGTAGTGCGCTATGTCAATCGGGTATCCGCAGTAAGTTCGGCATCAACATGGTGACCTCCCGGGAGAGGGGTACCACCAGGTTGCCTAAGGAGGGGTGAACCGGCCCAGGTCGGAAACGGAGCAGGTCAAAACTCCCATGCTGATCAGTAGTGGGATCGCGCCTGTGAATAGCCACTGCACTCCAGCCTGGGCAACATAGCAAGACCCTGTCTCTTAAAAAAAAAAGAGAGAGAGAGAGAGAAATACAAAAATTAGCTGGGTGTGGTGGCGTGTGCCTATAATTCCAGCTACTCAGGAGGCTGAGGCAGGAGAATTGCTTGAACTCAGGAAGCAGAGATTGCAGTGAGCCAAGATCATGCCACTGCATTCCAGCCTGGGCGACAGAGTGAGACTCAGTCTCAAAAAATAAATAAATAAATAAAATAAAAATAAAAGGACAGTACTTTTTTTATGATGCAATTAACCCCACTAGTTGATCAGTTTTATATAAATTCAAACTTTTTTAAATTTAAGAGGTATTCTTGCTCTAGTTATGGGAGCTTTCTTGCCCTGTCAAAATCTCAAAACTAGGCCAGGCACAGTGGCTCATGCCTGTAACCTCAGTACTTTTGGAAGCCAAGGCAGGAGGATTGCCTAAGCCCAAGAATTCAAGACCTGCCTGGGCAACATAGTGAGACCGCATCTCAACAGAAAAATTAACAATTAGCTGGGTGTGGTGGTGCATGCCTATAGTCCCAGCTATTCAGGAGGCTGAGGTGGAAGGATCATTTGAGCCTGGGAGGTCAAGGCTTCAGTGAGCCATGATTGTGCCACTACACTCCAGCCTGGGCAATAGATCGAGACCCTGTCTCAAGGAAAAAAGAAAAATCTCAAAGCTAAGAATAGCCTGCCACACCCATGGGCATTTCAACCTTCCTAAATCCCTGTGCTATGACCAATAGATTCTTCCCCTCACAGCCTTGAGGATACAATCATCTTTTTGTTCACGGATTTCCTGGAGCACCAGTGTTTTCAAAATAGAATCAAAACATAGTCCAAACATTACTTCTGCCGAGCTTAATGTAAAACCTTTATTATTTTCCCAAATGATTTACTGAGCATCTAACATTACTGGAGTCACATTGCAATGTTGACAATTTCTTGTCAAGTTTTACCCTTATCTAGGTTTTTCCAGTTGGCAGCAGCTTCCACAGTCTTCCCTCTGTTTCTGCTCTTTTAGATGAGAAAGGCTGAGAGGGAATCCACCAGAGTCCCAAGTGTAGGCAGCATGGGGCAGACTGGCCTCTTTATTTTTAATGCACTGAATATGAAGGGAGCCACTCTGAAGCTGTTTTCAGTCTAGACAGGATATGATGATAACAGCACAAATAAAAGTTCATGTATTCCAGCCAGGGACAAACTAAGTGGGTACAGAGCATAGATATATGTCACGCTGTTATTGACTTCGAACAGCACACGGCCCACTTCAGGGCATCATGCCCAGATTAATTGGTTTGCCCAGAATGCATCTATGATCAGCAGAAAGCTCTCAGGAAGTGCTGGGTAGCACACATTATTTGGAGTCTCCATTTTTCTCCTCCTAGGCACTGAAAGTGAGACATTTTGTTTTAGACACTAAGAGAGTAGTGGCATTTGACACCATTGGCTTATAAAATGTTTTGCTGTTTTTTCTTCATAGATTATAAACATTTTTGAGAGAAATCAGTCACCATATGTTGAGATGATGCAGGTAGTATTTATGATTCCTTTACCGAGGTGCCTGAGCTCTGGTATGTCAGAGATTATAGAATTATGAGAAGAAGTGTGTATCTTGGGTATAAGTGTGTATGAAAAATCAAAATGAAGCTCTTTGTCATATGAGCTACTGACATCGAAGAACCTCTGAGATTGCTGTGCTTAAAAATACTGCCATTTCTGCCTTGAGGAATAGGATGGTGATCAGACATGGCACCTGGCTGACTTTGCACTCCGTTCTGAGTTAGCTGGAAAGGGAAGGAATCAAGAGAAATAGCCAACGGCACAGAGCAACTTCAAAAATAGTGGCTTTCACTGGAAAAAATCTAGAGATGAATAGCAAAGAAGGTAGACTCTGTATCCAAGAAAAATTAAGGCTGAAATTGCTTGTATTATTGACCAAAGGCTAAATACTTCTTTTGGATAAAGTCAAGAAATTCCAATGGTCTCTACAGAACCCTTGCTTGTATAAGGCAGTGATAAAATTTGGTCCAATAAGGAGCTCTTGTTCCTCTGTGGCACGATGTTTATCGTGAAACCTGAAAAACCAGGAAAGTTAAACACGATGGGTGGATCAAAAGAAGTGGTTCCTGAATATTTGTTATTATTTAGGAGGTTTGAGAAAATATAGAGGAAAAAAATGTAAGGGGACTCCCAACCTCTGCTTGCTTTTGTTGGATCCTGGATCCAGTCGGGTTCCATTCATGAAATATTTGCCATAGCGCATTCCTGCCTTTTTGGAAACGCTATAGTGTGTCAACCTTTAGCAATGCATTCCATTATTTAACAGGGAGGCACTCAGGAACTATCATAAGTTAGGTGAAAGGTTGTGCTTTCTGAAACTGTTTAGAAAAGAACTCTTTGTTTCTGAGCTTCAGAAACTCAGTCATTCCAATACTAGCCATTATTTACATAGTCTAGAAGCCTAGGACTTAGACTGAGGATTCACACCCATGCATCACACCAGAGACCTTTTGGTCTAGGGCCCTAGTATCGTATGCCTCAGTTTCTACCACTGTCACTCATTGAGGCATTCATTCATTCATTTACCAGACTAATTTTTAGGGCACTTCTATGTCTGGCTGGCATTGAATTCATCTCCACGAATGCTTGCATCTGGAAATAGAGAAACAGCAAGTATATTTCCAAGGCAGTGAATAGGTAGCATTGCAAAATATTTAATATATAGGACAGTGCCTGTACATAGTAAATAATCAGCTTGTTATTAACATTATGCTTGGCTGGGCACGGTGGCTCACACCTGTAATCCTAGCACTTTGGGAGGCCAAGGTGGGTGGATCACCTGAGGTCAGGAGTTCAAGACCAGCCTGGCCATCATGGTGAAACCCCATCTTAAAAAAAAAAAAATTTTAGAAAAAGAAAAAAAACATTTTGCTTATTATTATACAGCATAGTAACAGTATCATTTACTTCAAAATCGTACCATCTGAATGCATCTGCAGCTTTCATTTGGCATTCATTTGTTTGTTCAAAAAATATTTATTGAGCTCCTTCTGTACTGCAAACACGGACACAGAACATTTGTAGCTTCTTTTCTCACCTTTGTGCATGTACATTACTAATTTCTTAAAGTTAAGTTTTTCACTCAGAGAATATTTTCCCACATTGTTACATATTTTACGTAGTATTAACAATGAAATTCATAGATATTATTCCTTCAAGACATCATGTCATCATTCATTTAACCATTCTTCTATTATGGAATATGGAATATGGAAGAAGACGCAGATATCTTTTTTTTTTGAGACAGAGTTTTGCTCTTGTTACCCAGGCTGGAGTGCAATGGCGCAATCTCTGCTCACTACAAGCTCCGCCTCCCGGGGTCAAGTGATTCTCCTGCCTCAGCCTCCCAAGTAGCTGGGATTACATGTGCTTACTACCATGCCAGGCTAATTTTTTTGTATTTTTAGTAGAGACAGGGTTTCTCCATGTTGGTCAGGCAGGTCTCGAGCTCCCAACCTCAGGTGATCCGCATCAGCCTCCCAAAGTTCTGGGATTACAGGCATGAGCCACCGCGCCCGGCTAGATATCTCTTTTTACCTCCTTCAATTTGGAGTTAAGGAACCTGAGAGATTGTGAATTACTGTAGTCCCCCCTTATTCATGGGTTTTTTCTCTCAATTCTAGTTACCCACAATCAACCTCAGTCCTAAAATATTATATGGAAAATTCAATAAATCAACAATGTATAAGTTTGAAATTGCACGCCATTCTGAGGAACATCATGAAATGTTGTGCTGTCCAGCACCATCCCTCCCAGGATATGACCCCTCCCTCTGTCCTGTGTACCCATGCAGTCTACACAGTAGTCCCTTTGTAGCTGACACAGTTATGATTCACTGTCGCTATATTGCTGTTCAAGTCACCCTTATTTTGCTTCATAATGGCCTCGAAGTACAAGAGCAGTGTTGCTGGCATCATTGTTCTATTTTGTCATTAGTTGTTGTTAATTTATTACTATACCTAAGTTATAAACTTTATCATAAGTATCTATGTATGAGAAAAAAACAGTATCTGTAGGATTCAGTACTATCCATGGTTTCAGGAGTTTACTGGGGGTCTCGGAATCTATCCTCCAAGGATAAGGGGAGAATACTTCACCTCAGATCCCAGAGCCGGTGGAAAGATCTGGACAAGACCCTCTGAAAAAAGCTGATTGGTGTCGCTGCTGGAAAATATCAAGGGGTATAGTGGCCCATATGCCAAATAATGGGGAAAAAATCACATTTTGGTATATGGGCCACCCCCCTTGATAGTGGTACCGCTTCTGGCTGGCTGCACTAATGTGCAGGTGTAACTTGCACATTAGTGAAGTCTTCCAAATTTCACTCCCTGCCCCCTAATATGTGTATTCTGTTATAGCAGGCTTTGGAATCGTCTACTCAGCCAAGGGACTGTCCCTGGTACATGGTGCTCTTCAAAATAAATTGAAGATTGCCACCCCAGAAAAAAATTAGGAAGCACCAGAAGACAAAGGGCGGGCTCTTTCAGGTCTTTAAGACCAACCTCCTTTGCTTACAGCCTACAAGGTGGAAAGTGTTTGACCAACCACCTGCCTGAACTTTGGGTTCAACCATTTTCTCACTTGTATTGGTCTGAACTCCTGGGCTTGAACTCCTGGGCTTAAGGGATTCTCCTCCCTCAGCCTCCCAAAGGGTTGGTATTACAGGCATGAGCCACCACACCCAGCCCTCCCTTGCATTTTTTAAAACAGAGTGGTTCAAGTCCCTCGAACATATAATGCCATTTTATGTCTTTGTGCCTTTGCTCCTGTTGTTCTCATAGTCTGAGTCCAGTTTAGCCACCACGTGGCTGGATAATTTTGATTCTTCCTTCAGTACTTCTTATTAATTCAGATGAAGAGTCTTACAAGAAGTCTTCCATGATGCCTCAAGGCTGCACTAACTGTCCATCTCTTTGTTCATAAAGCACCTCGTGCGTTTCTTTATCACACAGGATTGATAGTGTTAGGTTGGTGCAAATGCAATCACAGTTTCTGCCATTGAAAGTAATGGCAGACCAGGTGCTGTGGCTCACACCTGTAATCCCAGCAGTGTAGGAGGCCAAGGCAGGCAGACCACTTGTGGTCAGGCGTTCGAGACCAGCCGGGCCCATATGATGAAACATCGTCTCTACTAAATACAAAAAATTAGTTGGGTGTGGTGGTGCATAACTGTAATCCCAGCTATTTGGGAGGCTGAGGCATGAGAATCACTTGAACCTGGAGGCAGAGGTTGCAGTGAGCTGAGATTGCGCCATTGCTCTCCAGTCTGGGTAATAAGAGTGAAATGCCGTCTCAAAAGAAAGGAAGAAAGTAATGGCAAATAGGTATGTATGTGTATGAAAGATCAAAATGAAGCTCTTTGTCATATGAGCTAGTGAAATAGAAGAACCCCTGAGATTGCTGTGCTTGAAAATACTGCCATTTCTGCCTTGAGGAATGTAATGGTAATCAGACATGGCACCTGGCTGACTGCACTCTTTGAAATTAATGGCAAAAATTGTGATTAGGTTTACACCAACCTACTTATGGGTCTGTCTCCCTCACTAGACCAAGCTCACCAAATTCAGAATTTGCAACTTATTTTAACATTCCCAATGCTTAGTACAAAATAGACACTTAGTAAATATTTACTGAACTGAAATCCATTGAAAATGATCTGGGCATAGCATCAGGGAAATGTGATTAGAATGCAGTCCTTACCTCCTTTCTGAGAATATTTAAATCTGACCAATTCTATTGTTATCATTGGGTAAGAAAAATGTGATAATAGGAAAGGTGGAGTCTATTTGACCTCTAAAAGAGAAAAGTCCGACAGTGATAATTTCTTATACATGTAAATTTTTAGCTTTCATATGTAAATGGTAAACATATATACATTTATTAAAATATATGTATAAATGATGGTGACAATAATATCAACACCTTCATCTCCTCTGGGATCTTGGTCTAACAGTAGCATCTCTTAAATCTTCCATCTCTCAGCTGAGCGCAGTGGCTCGCGTCCATAATCCCAGCACTTTGGAAGGCCGAGGTGGGCGGATCATTTGAGGTCAGGAGTTCAGGACCAGCTTGGCCAACATGGTGAAACCATGTCTCTACTAAAAATACAAAAATTAGCCAGGCGTGGTGGTGTGTACCTGTAACCCCAGCTACCAGGAGGCTGAGGCGTGAGAATCACTTGAACCCAGGAGATGAAGATTACAGTGAGCTGAGATCATGCCACTGCACTCCAGCCTGGACAATAGAGCAAGACCCAGTCTCCAAAAAAAAAGAAAGAAAGAAAGAAAGAAAAGAATGCTTCCAGCTCTCCTTCTTTACATAGTTGTTTTCTACTTAATTTATAAATTCGCTCAAGTCTTTCACCTTATTTTTTTTTTTTTTGAGATGGAGTCTTGCTCGGTCACCCAGGTGGGAGGGCAGTGGCATGACCTCAGCTCACTGCAACTTCTGCCTCCCAGGTTCAACGAGTCTTCTGCCTTGCCCTCTCGAGAAGCTGGGACTACAGGCACGTGCCACCAAGCCTGGCTAATTTTTGTATTTTTAGTAGAGATGGGGTGTCACCATATTGGCCAGGCTGGTCTCAGTTTCTGACCTAGTAATCCACCCAGCTCAGCCTCCCAAAGTGCTGGGATGACACATGTGAGTCACCAGGCCTAGTCAAGTCTCACATTCTTAACTATCTTCTTCAAACTTCTTCCCATTTGTTTATCTATTTTTCTTCCAGTCATCCTTCAGTCTGCTGCAATCCAGTTTCTCCTCCTTCTCTTGGCCCTGAAACTGCAGAGGCTGAGTAGGGGACCATTGGCTCAGCTGACATTTCTTGTTCCTGTGACTCTTCTGTTGCTTTGGACACGGCAGATCCCTTACTTGTTGCTATCATTCTTGCCTCTCTTGACATCAAGCCATAGTTCCCCTCCTACTTCTAGGGCCACTCTCTCTCTCTCAGACGTTGTGTCATATTTCTTTATTCTCTTGAATCTGATGTTCCCCATCTTTTGTCTTTCAGTTTTCTACTCTCACTTACACAGATGGACATCATCCCTGACCACCCATCCCAATCAACTGTGGCTCCCTCGCTTTCTTTCTTTCTCTTTCTTTCTTTGTTTCTTTCTTCCTTCCTTCCTTCTTCTTTTCTTTCTTTTTCTCTTTCCTTCCTTCCTTCCTTTCTTTTTCTATTTTCTTCTTTCTTTTTTCTCTTTCTTCCTTTCTTTTCTTTTCCTTCCTTCCTTCCTTTCTTCCTTTCTTCCTTCCTTTCTTTTTCTATTTTCTTCTTTTTTCTCTTTCTTCCTTTCTTTTCTTTTCCTTCCTTCCTTTCTTCCTTCCTTCCTTCCTTTCCTTCTTTCCTTCCTCCCTCCCTCCCTTCCCTTTTTTTCTTTCTTCCTTTTTGGTTTGAGACAGAGGTCTAGCTCTGTCATCCAACATCTCAGTTCACTGCAACCTCTGCCTCCCAGGTTCAAGTGATTCTCCTGCCTTAGCCTCCCAAGTAGCTGGATTTCAGGATTGTGCCACCATGCCCAGCTAATTTTTGTATTTTTAGTACAGGTGGAGTTTCACTACATTGGCCAGGCTGATCTCAAACTCCTGACCTCAAATGATCTGCCCGCTTCAGCCTCCCAAGGTGCTGAGATTTCAGGCATGAGCCACCATGCCTGGCCAACGGCGGCTCTTTCAAAAAATAAAAAAATAAACTTACCTGAGCCCCATCTCCAGTGATTCTGACACAGTTCCAGCTAGGGCCAGGACACCTATATTTTTAAAAGTGTCACAGTGATTCTAATGTGTACCCTCATTTGATATTCACTGCTTGGCTTTGTCTCCATTTGTGACTTCAGCAAATACATAATATATGAATGTCTGCTATGAGCCAGGCTGACGCTAATCACTGGAGTATTAGCAGTGAGTAAGACTCCATGGTCCCTCCCTTCACAGAGCTTGCAATTAAACATGAGAGATCCAACTCAGTAAACAATTACAAAGAAGCAGGATAACTGCTGTGATAGGAGAATAGCTGGGTGTTACCCAGATGCAGAGCAGGATCGATTCTCCCGGCTCTGAGAAAGGCCAGGGAAAGCTTCCTGGATGACATGCCTGCAGGCTGACACCAGTTAAAGGGAGGCACTGCTCAGTCATACATGAGCCAGAAGTGTGGAGGCTACATGTGTGACCCACATGAATAGAAGAGTGAGGTTCTCCATTAAAAACAAGCATCAGTGCAGTATGACTCAAGAATGGAAATGAGAGGGGAGCAGGGTGGAGGGACCAGGTCATGGAGAACTGAGGAGAAAGTGGTAGAAAATCATTTAAGGGACCAGGCACGTGGTGGCTCACACCTGTAATCCCAGCACTTTGGGAGGCTGAGCTGGGCGGATCACGAGGTCCAGAGATCAAAACCAACTTGGCCGACATGGTGAAACCCTGTCTCTATCAAAAATACAAAAATTAGCTGGGCATGGTGTTGCATGCCTGTAGTCCCAACTACTCAGGAGGCTGAGGCAGGAGAATCGCTTAAACCTGGGGTTGGAGGAGGTTGCAGGGAGCCAAGATTGTGCCACTGCACTCCAGCCTGGCAAAAGAGCAAAACTCCGTCTCAAAAAAAAAAAAATGAGAAAATCATTTCAGGATTCCTTTGTAGTCAGGACACATCTCTTGCCCAAACTGCCCTCCTGACTTCCAGATTATCCATGAGCTGTGGACATACTTATTCCAAAAAAAGTTAAAATTCCACACAGGTCAAACTGGACTTCTTTTCCTTCTCAAGCGTGCTCCCACTTCTGTGTTCCCTGCCTCGTTGAGTAGCACTGTCCCCTGCCTGGTTGCACAAGCCAGAAACCTGAAATTGGCCTTGATTCCTTTCCTTTCTTCAACTCCTCCATCCAATAAATCACCCAGTCCTTCTAATTCAGCTTGGGAATGTTCTCAAATTCTTCTTCTCCACTCCAGCCTTATAGCCATTGCTCATGGCTGTCTTCCTCCAAGTTCTTAGCTGCAGAAAAAAGTAGATTTTTTTTTAAGGTATTTATTAAGATACATAGATGGCTTGAATTGTTAGGAAGACTAAAGAAACAGACTCTGGGCTGAGCTCTCAGGAATAATGCAGTTTTATAGTGTGACTAACAGTCTAGTTAGCCTGAGTGTGAAGGCTTTTCAGAATGCAGGATTTCCAGCACTAAAACTGTGGTAGTTTTGGTCAAACTAGGATGGTCGGGCACTCTAAGTCTGCTAACCTCACCTGGAACTGGGCCACCAAGAACTAACTGATGCCTCCGCCGCCATCGGCAGTCCCCAGATCAGGAAGCCAGTGCTGTGGAACTGAGATCCAGAAGCCAGTGCTGTGGAATTGAGATCAGGAAGCCAGTGCTGCGGAATTGTGGTGCTTCTGTTTCCATCTGTGCCAGCCACACATGCACTGAGCTACACCCTGGTTACCAACAAAAGCCTTATGCAAATATATTAACATCATAGAACCTCAATTACATCCTTGACCTCTGTATTAGCCTGTTCTCATTCTGTTATAAAGAAGTGCCCTAGACTGCGTAGTTTATAAAGGAAAGAGGTTTAATTGACTCACAGCTCTGCATGGCTGGGGAGGCCTCAGGAAACTTAGACTCATGGTAGAAGGGGAAGGAAACACTTCCTTCTTCACATGATAGCAGGAATGAGAAGTGCAGAGTGAAGAAGTAGGGGGAAAGCCTCTTTTTTTCTTTTCTTTTCTTTTTTTTTTCTTTTTGAGATAGAGTCACCCAGGAGTGCAAGTGGCATGATCTTGGCTCACTGCAACCTTCACCTCCTGGGTTCAAGCGATTCTTCAGCCTCAGCCTCCTGAGTAGCTGGGATTACAGGCACCCACCACCATGCCCAGCTAATTTTTTTTTTTGAAAGAAAGAAAAAGAGAGAAAAGAAGAAAGAAAGAAAGAAAGAGCAAAAGAAAGAAAAAAAAAGAATGAAAGAGAGAAAGAAAGAAGAAGAGAGAGAGGGAGAGATAACGGGATTCTTGTTCTATTGCCCAGGGTAGAATGCAGTCTAAAAATGGATATTAAAAACCTCATTTATGCTAACAATTGAGCTTAACAATGGAGACAGGAAGGAATAAGGGATGAAAATAACAAACAAGCAGCCAACCAATATTTTATTTAAACCTGTCAGATGCTATGGAATTACTGAGGAGTGATTTACTTCCAGTTACGTGGTCCCTTTTAAAATAGGTGTAATGTGATACTGAGACAAATGTATGTTTTGTGGATTTGGGGTGGAGATTTCTGTGAATATTTGTTAGGTTTACTTGTTCCAGATCTGAGTTCAAGTCCTGGATATCCTTGTTAATTTTCTATCTCGTTGATCTGTGTAATATTGACAGTGTAATGTTAAAGTCTCCCACTATTATTGTGTGGGAATCTAAGTCTCTTTGTAAGTCATTAAGAACTTGCCCTATGTATCTGGGTGCTCCTGTAATGGGTGCGTA